>OZ010791.1:539410511-539468083 GCA_963932465.1 Maratus speciosus | reverse complement strand
CTAACCTGGACTAAGTATACGAACACCAACAATTAATTTTAGAAGTGCCCATATTTAAATAAAAGGCCGCGCAATCTCTCCTACTAAAATAGGAGAGTTTGCGCATCTGCTACTCAGGAGAGATGGCGCATTTCCCCATACGTTTAAGTGCTAGGAGAGATTGCGCAGCTTATTGATAAATTTGTATGAATTGCAAATTATGTGTAAAACATATGAATGAATCAATTTTGAAATAATTTCGAAAAAAAACATAATTATCAAAACTAAATTTGGCAACAAATTAATTTGCAAAAAAAAAAAAAAAAATACTTTTGCAGATAAAAATTTTATTAATAAATTAATAATACAGTTGTTATTAAATTAATTTTATGTAATTATTTTTGTTAATAAATTAATAATATATTTGTTAATTAAATATTTATATATATATTTTAATTTATGAACAATTAATTTGCTAATAAATTAATTTTGTTAACTAAAATAAATTTTGTAATACAATGTTTTGGAAAAGCTTTCATCCATTCCAAGTATTGTAATGTCATCCAAATCAAAAGGAAACAGAGTGCAACTAATGCTACTGATTCACAAAATATGCATGAAAAAAGACTTAAGAAGGATGCCGCTACAAAAAAATACAGCTGAAGATAACATGCTTCCACAAAAATGGGATAAAAAAAACTCAAGGAAAAAAACCGGAAGTTCAATGAGGATGAGTGCACTGAATGTCTGGAATTGTACCAGGAGAAAACTTCGACAACTGACTGGATTCAATGTATTGCTTGTTGCAGGTGATTGTACGAAAGATGCACGATTTACAACAATAAGTGCATTGATTGTGGACGACGACAACTTCGGTTAGCAAACAAAATACAATGAAATTGTGGAAATGGAAATGAAGTAATTTTCAAGTTAAACATGTTATTAAGTAGATTAATTGTATTTTTTAATCTTAGTAGGGCTTGCTTTTTCTGGTATTTTAATCTTCTTAAATTAAATTTTTTAACTGTCGTTAAAATTCTTTCTTTTAATTATTATTTAAACATTTGGTTAAAATATTCACTCCTAATACAATAATATTTATTCACAAAAACCTTTCAACAATGTCGATAAAGTGTTATTATTATTGTTAACAGTTTAATTTTAGTTATTATTAATAACAATCTCTTCAACCTATGTGCGCAATCTCTCCTACCCATATGCGCGTTCTCTCCTACCCTGTAAGGAGAGATTGCGCAAAATAGTTTTCTTGGTTTTATTACTGCTGTTCTATTAAATTACAGTATAACAACAAAATAACAATGTAAATACATAAAAAAAAACAAATGAAGTCAAAATTATTCATGCATAGTTTAGCAAAATATTAAGATTTAGATTTGTTTATTATTATTCGTTTGAAATGTGCCCAGACTCTCCTCGCTTTACTTTATATTCAGCAGTAGCTATTGGTTAATTCTTTACCAACCTTAGTCAGACTTTCCTAATGTAATTTGTCTGTCAGATTAAACAGACTGTGAATGCTTCTTCTTGTCTTTATTTAATGAAGTGTTTTTTTTTTGTTTTTTTTTTTGTATTAACGAAATTAATCGTACATTCTTTTTCTCTGGTAACAAAAATATTTTTAAGAGTTATAACGCAGATTTAATTATATTTCACAAACTCATTTAAATGTTCCGTAATGTAATGAACCTAGATGGAAGCATTATGTAGGGAGTTTGTTGCTAATTTTGCTCTCGGCAAGTGGAGTAGCATTAGTGTTTTGCTAAAGTGGTAAAATTTAAGAAATAAAAAAAAAATGGAAAAAGCGTCAATTTTTAACAGATTACCATATTTACTAATTAAAAATGTATAAAAACTCTTAATTTAAAAATTAAAAATTCAATTATTTCTTGTGTTTATTTGGCACAAAAATGTAATGCATTTTGAAAAAAGCAACTCTTAACGATATCTATTTTAAAATATTCTAGAGAAAAAATTTTTCTGTGGAACTAATTTCTTTCAAAATGAACACCGATTGAAAATAATGTTATTTTTAAAAATAATGTTTCATATGCTAATTACTTTCATTCATTCCAAATTATGCATTTCCTTTGTGTCAAATCTCGTGTCTTTCACTGAAAAGACCTTGTCTCTATTTCCGAAATCATTGAAATAAAATGATTTATTTAAACCATGTGAAAAGTGTTCGGTGCAGATTAAATAAAACAAATAGTTTTTTTTTTATTTTAGAAACATCGTTAACAATACACTGAAAGTCATAAAGCATGTCTACACTTCGTTGATACCCCCTTTTTCTTATCGAAAACAATATTTTTTTTTGTTGCCGTTTTGTATATTCTGCAGATATTTTAAGTATTTTAGAAAAGTTGCTAAATAATAACACATATTTACCTTTTCAGAATTTTTAATGATATCTACTTCTACATATCCGTAATTGAAGCACAAATACACTGGTTATCAAAAATTAAGGAAAAGTCACAAAATGCTAATTTTCAAATGCGCGAACACTCAAAAGGAAATAATATACTTCGAGTAATTACTATCTCTACAACACAGCTAGCACATATAACATCTCATTCATGTCACACATGGTCACAAGTGTCACAGTCATTACGGTGAAGCAAAAAATAGGAAATCCCATACATCTCATTATGAGCCTCAAATGATCACTATATGTGACTCCACTGAGAAGTCAATGTGACTGCTGCAACTTTGTGACGAGTTACCAGGTGACTTTACAATGCAGTTAAATTGTGACTCTCATGTGACTGTCATCTTTAGACTCAATTTCATAGTCATCATGAACGTTGCATTATGATAAGTCACCAAATAATATCACAGTATAGTCACATTGTGACTTTTCACAAAAGAGCACAATGGTGACTTCACAGTAGTCTCTCTGTCACCTGAAAGTCATCATGTGACTTTAATGTGACATTATTTGGTAACTTATCACAATGCAGCGTTCACGATGACTTTGAAATTGAGTCTACAAATGACAGTCACATGAGAGTCACAATGTAACTACATTGTAAAGTCACATGGTTACTCGTCACAAAGCAACAGTCACAGTGACGTCTCAATGGAGTCACATATAGTGATCATTTGAGGCTCATAATGAGATGTATGGAATGTCCTATTTTTTTGCTTCACCGTAGTGACTGTGACACTTATGACCATGTGTGACATGAATGAGATGTTATATGGACTAGCTGTGTTGTAGAGATAGTAATTACTCGAATTATATTTTTTCCTTTTGAGTGTTCGCGCATTTGAAAATTAACATTTTGTGACTTTTCCTTAATTTTTGATAACCAGTGTATAATTGATGGAGATTATTTTTTTCGAAATTAAAATTTACAGAATGTGTCAAAAACAGAGAAACAATCTAGCGAAGGAGAATTCATATTTTCAAATGTGTGTTTTGAGTCACTAATTAACTGAATGAGTTTAACATAATGTATTTTTTGTGTCTCAAATAGTGTCTTTGTTTACAATGGGATCTTTCATCATTTCCGAAATAATTCTAATAAAGCAATTAAAAGTGTATTCTTTGCAGGCTAAAAAAATCTCAAATATCAATTTAAGAGAAAAGATTGAAATTAGTTTACAATAGAAAATTTACTTAATGAATAGAAACAAGTTGGAAATTGCTCGTCAAACGTGGCAAATGAGGTGCGTTCGTACTATAACTAGTTTTAAAATTATTTTTTGCACCCCATATTGTACTGAATGTATAATTTTTTGCACTTCATAACGTGCATAGTCTGATACATCATTAAAATGCACTTCCAATAATTTTTTCGGAACACTTTTGACTGTCCCTGTAATTAAACTATACATCCGATTTTCCTAAAATTTGAAATAGCTCAACAAAATTTTGCAACAATTATATCTTTAAAATTCCAGACCATTCGGAAGGCTGTAATATCATTAAAATGCACTTGCAATAATTTTTCCCACTGGCCGTAATGTAAAGAAAAACTTTTGGCTGTCCCTGTAATTAAACTATACATCCGATTTTCCTAAAATTTGAAATGGCTCGACAAAATTTTGCAACAATTATATCTTTAAAATTTCAGATCATTCGGAAGGCTCTAATACCATTAAAATCCACTTGCAATAATTTTTCCCATTGGCCGTAATGTAAAGAAAAACTTTTGACTGTCCCTGTAATTAAACTATACGTCCGATTTTCCTAAAATTTGAAATGGCTCGACAAAATTTTGCAACAGTTATATCTTTAAAATTTCAGATCATTCGGAAGGCTCTAATATCATTAAAATCCACTTTCAATAATTTTTCCCATTGGCCGTAATGTAAAGAAAAACTTTTGACTGTCCCTGTAATTAAACTATACATCCGATTTTCATAAAATTTGAAATGGCTCGACAAAATTTTGCAACAATCACATATTTGAAATTTCAGATTATTCGGTTGGGCAGTTTTTGCTCTGTTACATGCGGACAGACGGACAGACGGACAGACGGACGGACAGACGGACGGACAGACGGACAGACGGACGGACAGACGGACAGACGGACGGACTGAGCGACGACTATAGGTGCTACGTATTTATATAATTACGAACGCACCTAAAAACGGCAACTACTTATGTTATACGTGTGATATTCTAATATAATTTTGGATATTTATATTTGAACTATTATTTTTTGTTAAAAAAACTACATTTTAAAATCAATGTTCTTGTTGTTGCAAAACCTGTTTCAAAAAATACTCACAAGAGTACGTGAAAAAAAAAACACTTTCACGTTGAAAAAACAATAACATATCAATCGCTATATATAATAAAATATAAAGCATCTACCAAAAGATTAATTTTTAATTAACTATTATTTTTTAATAGAGTTTACAGAAAACCCCCGAAAAAACAATAAATATGCCTTGCATGTGCACTGTCATAATGCCTGAAATTTCGAAAAACATATTTTCGGTTACAATCTTTTATACTGATTCAGAAACGTTGTTTTATTTTTTTCAATTTTCAGCATAATATAAATAAAGAAAAATGCAGTTTAGAAAGCAAATTTATTTTGCGGTATTTCAAGCATGCTATTTGCAATAGGAAATAAAAAAAAGGCTTGTTTCTGTTGGCAGATTTTTAACGTGTATTATTAATTATTAATTAATAAGACAAAAACATTTTTCTCAATAAAGCTGGAACTTCATTAGACACAGAAGTTATTTGATGCCTGTGGCAAAGAAGTCGAAGATTTTTACCATATGGGTTCATTATACAAAATTTTACATTCATATAAAATATATTAATTATGGACGAAATTTTATATTCACGCCTTATTTTTTCTAATTTCAGAAATATAACAAGCACGTGCTTTTACCTCTGAAAATATTAAAGGAATACTTAGTTTAATTATTTAGATTGGAATTTAAACAATAAACCAGATACATGCAAAAAACAGTCTGTATGTTCACAATAGATTTCTGTGTTGTTAATTACGATATATGTAATTATTTTTTGTGGATATGTGTTTCTCATTTTAATTTGTATTGAATTTTATTTGTGATCGTTCACATAAGTACTTGCGATAATATGGCAGATATAATTTATTTTAAAAGATTTGTAGAAATTATTTTTTTCTATTTCCTTCGTAATGCATTTAGAATAATAGATTTTAAAATAAAAATCACACGATTAAACTGATAAGTTTTTTTTAATTTGTCAACCTAAAAGTAGTACTATGAACTTTAAAAGTGAAAATTCTTCTTTTCGTGTGTCATTTCTTTTAGTTTTTCATGTCGTGTTCACTATATCTTAAGTGAAGATAGACTGCATATTACAGAAATATTTTTAGAAGATATATCTAAAGTTATTTATTTTTATAACAAAATACTTTTATTTAAAAACCAATGCTAGAAAAATGTATTTAAAATGTAAAACTTGGTTATTTTTTGGAAATACTACTAGTAATATTTATATAAATCTAAATTCTAAAATGTATTTTTTAGCAGCATAGTAATTACCCTAGTCACTGGATTTAATATTTGTTTTAAAATTCTTATTAATGTCACATTAACCTTCCTACCCTGTTAAAATTTTACTCAACTTTAATGAAAACATTTCACACCAGAATTTTTCTTTGAAAACTATTTAATGTATTTTTTTACATTAGTTTTCGGTGTCTTTTATTTATCTTATTTTACGAAAAAATTTCTGGTTCGAATCGAATGGAATGAATTATAGAAATGGGTCGATTAGACCCATTTTAAATGCGATTTTAAAAGTGCTATTTTTTGCACTTTTGAAATTCTTGTTCTGACCAAAATCTGTTGACAAGGCTACAGCAATGTGTAATTATCAATTTTTTTTGCGGTTTACACCATTTCAATTGCTTTCATAAGTAGTTCAAACCTTTGAAAGTTTCATGTAAAAATATTAATTAGTTTTTGATTTATACCAGTTTAAAGTATTTTTATTATTGCAGTGTGGTGTACGTAATATGTGAGGCATTCTCACAATTTTTGTCTTTTAAGTCCCTGAATAATAATTTTTATTTTAGTAAAAGAATTATCTAGTGGGGTGAGATAGCTAAAAAAAACTTCACATCTGGCAACCAATGCGCCACTTCGGATTCAGATAGTATATGGATAGATGAGTCTAAAAAGCCCGGGACACAAATTTTCCTGGCCCTCTAGCGGCGATGATGACGTAATCAATATGGCCGCCAAAGTTTTGTGAAGCGCTTCTACATTTCTCTATAGAACTCGGGTTAATATTTTGATATTAACCTATATTTTTAGTGATTATTAATTCGGAGAAAACGCGCTTTCCAACGGTATATTTGACATCATTGTTTAGGTTCATATTACCACTAATATTTATAATTTAAGTAAAAAAAAATCAAAATATTTTGCTAAATAACTTAGAATTTGTTGCATGTAGCTGGAAACGTGTTGCATATCTTTTGTTCGTGAGAAAATTACCTTTCGGACGGTATATATGACTTTTTCTATCAGAAAATATTTTATCACAAATATTTTCTGAAAATTTACCAAAATAATGTAGCGTTGCATAGAGAGTCGTTAGGGCAACAATGTAATTTATATGGGTTCCGAAAATTAATACAGTTGCTTTATAACTGTCTAAGTAGCAAATATAATTATTGTAATTTTTGATGTATATGTGAATAAGTTCAAGTATTTTTAGGGCTCGGAAACATTCATTTCCGTTTTAAAATCAATCAAATGAGGTACACTTAATCGGCATAACTGTAAGATAAGTTTCAAACATTTATAGCTACAAGAATGAGAAGCAAAGAATGTACAATATAATATTATTCCAATTTAATATCCAAATTTTATATCCAATAGAATGTCAAATGCACTAATTGCAGCCATAATATCTAAATAACATAATATATTGCTGTCATATGCAATAATATCCAAATGATTCATGTAAATTTACTTGTGATTACTTATCACTGTCTGAACACTGCCCTTCACATACACAAAGTTTCGTACATTCTATTCCCATTTTAACACATTTACAAGATGTGCATTGCTTGCGGCAAGTACAGGAGGTAAGTTCTTCACAGTGTTTTGACATTTCTGGAATTGTTGTCCACAAAGGTTGGTATGATCCTCCTGAATGTATTGTCCATCCCCACTTAATTTGTGAAGGTATTATGTAATGTGCAGTGAGGCTGTTGTTCCAAATCCTTGCTTGGAGAGTAGCTTGTTTGATGTGTTGTGTCAAAGCATCTGCTGTAGGAGGTATGTTTTCGATGCCTCGATTCTTTCTTGTAAATAACACTTGTCTGCAATCATTGATGCTTTGAAGATCTGATCATTGATCATAAAGTAGTATAACAAATCGCTGTAACAGATCATGACTTTCATCGTCAATATCAGATGTGCCTGTACAGAGCTGATGCAATACACAATCAATTCCACGAAATGACATCCAGACCTTTCAAGCTGTCTTCTTGCCATTGCCACAAAATGGGGAAACTGTGTCGCAACCAGTTACAGAATGAAAAACCAACAAACTTCTGCAAATCTCCGGTGAAAGTTTAGCACAGATCTCATCAATTGGAATGAATTTCCTGTATTTTCCACAACCATACTTAATCCATAGTTCATCAATATCTTGTATTTGTGGGGACAGTGATATTGAAATAACCACTACATCTGATTCCACAGTTCGTATTAAGATGCGAGTATGTCCACTTTCTACTGCATACTTAACATGGAGAAGTAGACGGCCATCTGCTTCTTCGTGTGAGACGGGAGAAATGCTTGATACATCCATAGATGTTGATGCGAGGACTCGGTCATTATAAGTACAGACAACATGTTTTCCTGGATACTCGTCCCCTACCATTTTCTTAACTAGTAACTGGAACAATTGGGTCTTGTTTTCGTTGACACATAGGATTTGCTGAAATTTTTTTGGAATTGCTGTTGAGTCTGAGACTTTAATACTTATGCCACTTCCTCTTGTTTCTCGGGTATGTGCCTTCAAACTGTTACTAATATATCTGTCGAATACAATATCTAGTCGTGAACTGTTCTTCAGTTGATTAATGAAATATGGTGTGAAAACATGTTCATAGTATACAGAAAATATTGTCGCAATACCAGGATTAAGCATGAGTATTACGACTGCTTCATCGAATATTTCAGCTGTTACATTCGGTTGGCCGTGATTAAAGCTAATGCCATATTTTGTTTGAATGCAGTCAATAATATGAGACTTGTTGGTTGGTTTTCGGAGTTTTCCATCATCTGAAATAGAAGGTGGGTACTTTTGGTTTTCATGCGAAAAGAAATCATCTATGTTGCAATCCCGTGCTTCAGATGCAACATACAAACTACAGAATAAGTTGGAGCCTTTACGTAAGTAATAAATCTTGGACTTTGCCTTATCTTTTTTTCTTGTTATAGTCTTTAAGATGTGAATATTGGTTCGAGGAATAACTTCATGAATTGAATTTTGAACTTGAACGAGACGGGACACGACATAATCATCATACTGTTTTAATCCTACAGTAAATGCTTCCGTAACACACTTGACAGCTTCGAAACTTGGAATTATTTTGGAGCTCCCTATTGACATTAAATCAGTTTCTTCAAATAGATTTCCTTGTTCGCATAAGACGTTAATCATTTCTTTGACATGGGCCAGGAACCTTTCCTCATGAGCATTGTTATCTTCATGATGCTTTGCGCCCACGTTTTTGTCATCTTTTAAATTTGATTTATCTTCAAATTCCTCAATTAAAGGACTGATCCCAGGGCCTGCTACTATCCACTTAAGCAGAGCATTTTCACTATCAAGGATTCCAATAGCACCACCTTCACCCTTTATAACTTTGTTATTGTGTTCATGATGTTGA
Organism: Maratus speciosus; assembly: GCA_963932465.1. Classification (NCBI taxonomy): domain Eukaryota; kingdom Metazoa; phylum Arthropoda; class Arachnida; order Araneae; family Salticidae; genus Maratus; species Maratus speciosus. The sequence continues at coordinate 539,458,709 of OZ010791.1, read as the reverse complement.
TCGTCAGATATTGCAGAAAACGGTGTAGCAGTTTTGCTGTTCGTAAAGTTGCCACGAAAAAATTCAGCATGTATATCTGGATGTTTTTATGGAAGGTCGTGTACAGTCCGCACGACTACTGGTAACCAACGAGAATAGCGGACTGCGTCCAACGCAAATGTCCACGGACATAACTGAGCCAAAGTATCGACGTACATTGTAAAGTTAGATGTACGAATACCCAATACAAGTTGTACTAAAAAAAGACTCCAGTTTGATGACTGTGTTCCAATATTGAAACTGAGGACATTCAGATGTTTTCGATAAAGTCCACAACTCAATGCTTTCGGCTAACCGAAAAGTACCATTATATCTTTTTGTTGCCCTTTTCCCATAAAAACTGAAAAAAAATTAAAATACGTGCTATTTTGAAAAATATAAATGAAGGATTTCTGATAAAACATGGAGCTATTAGAAACTAAATTTAATTTTAAATATCTACCGGGTGAGCAAAAAGTCCGTATAAACTTCACAAAATCATAAAAACGAAAAAAATAACCGAAATGAAAGACTGTTTGCAGGATTAGCATCTATAGGTCACGGGAATTTTTTAAAGACAGAATTAAAAAATTACTCAAAAAACAGCCGACAGATGGCGCTGGTTTGTGCGATTTTGGTGGAAATATGCAAATAAAACGGTTTTAAAAGTTTGCGCTCCTATTCCAGAACTAGTTCACCGTTGCGAGCCGTGTACTTGATCAAGGATAATGAGTATGAAAGTTAAAGCTTTGTTGGTGAAGTTATTTTGCGTGAACTAGTTCTGGATTAGGGGCGCAAGTTTTTATAACCGTTTCATTTGCGTATTTCCACCAAAAGCGCCCGAAACAGCGCCATCTGTAGGCTGTTTTTGAGTTATTTTTTATTTCTGTCTTAAAAAACTTCCCTTGACCTATAGATGCTAATCCTGCAAACAGTTTTTCATTTCAGTTATTTTTTCGGTTTTTATGATTTTTTAAAGTTTATACGAACTTTTGCTCACCCGGTATATTAATAATATCAAAAAATGAAGGCCTGTGAATCTTTAGATAGCCAATTTTTTTGTCGAGTTTTTTGAACAACGAACTTTTTTTTTTGGATTTGTGTATTATTCAGCGATAGTGATGTCCTAAGCGTACTTTACTGTAAATGTTATTTAACACTGGATCGCAAATGATTGCCTCGCCTAAACACAAAATATTTCCCACTGAAAGGGTTTTTTTCTTTTTCGACAGCGAGCTATTAATCTGTAAAAAATATGTGCGAGAGGTGGGGGGGGGGGGGAGTGAAACACATACATATATATAGCACTTCCATATAAAGTTAAAACATGGAATACAGTTTTCTTAAATATAAATACAGAAATTTTCTTTTATCTTTTAAAAAGAGAATGTTAAAAAAAATAAAGTTCTGGGTGGATATAGTCACGTTAAATAAAATTCTTATTTACGCAAAAAAAAAAAAAAAAAAAAAAAAAAATGTGCTGCGTAATGTACATCCGTAGCAAAAAAATTTGAGGACAAAATGAAAAAAATAAAGCACCATTTACAGTCCGAGAGAAAAATAAATTTCCATGCGAAAAAAAAATCACAGCATGGGTTCAATAAAAAAGTTTTGAGCATATATTATATCGCTCAGAGATTTAAAAAAAAATGTTGAACAGAAATTTCACACAAAAAAAAACCCCTGAAATTCTGTTAATATCAGATAAAATATAATTATAAACTCACTTTTGCACACCTCGCAAACAAATAAGAGTAAAAAGGAACACTGTTGATAATAAGTTGCTTTGCATTCGATAACCTCTTTAAAAAAAGCACTTAAAGATTATCGCACTCTAGAATGGCATAAAACACAATAACAAGAAAATCAAACGTTTTGTGTAGAAGGTTTTCCTCACTAATTGGCTGTAAGATGCTCAGTCATGGTTGTAAACTTCAATATTTCGTGTAGAAAAAAAAAACCGTTCATGCTTGCTGCAATCGAGAGAAAAAAACGAATTTATAAAATGAAGTTACTATGAAAATCACAGATAGTAGCAGTCTATAGTTCTGTACGGTTTCAATGTTCTCAGAAATAATCACATATATGGATGTAACACACAGGAGATATAAAAACAGTGAAAAATATTAACAAGAAAATCAACACATGTATGTAAATTCGGGGTTGCACTTGTGACCTACAGAGATACGCGAAGCATATCTCTTTTTGGCCTGCTTAATTTGGTGTTTCTTTTTTTTCATTGCTGGCACTAAGTGTCGGTGGATGAGAAATAGAAAAGGAACGATAAGGCTATGCAGGATTTCGTTCCATTTACAACCTCACTCTAATCTTGAGATGGTTGGTACTTATGGAGTGCAGAATGTTGATGACTGGTATAATTAAACGGTAATAAACAGCTGACCAATACGATAAACACGAACACAGTCATAAACAGTTTGTACGAAAGGAAAGTTTAGTTGCAGAAAAGATAGTCTGGCAATAATGTTGCGAGTGAATTGAAATATATTGAGTCATTCACGGGATCAGTTTCGACGACACTAGTAATATTTTCGTTTGAAAAATATTTAATTACACTTGGGGGTTTCAGATCTTGGGGTTAAGAATTTAAACGTAATGTTTCTTTAGTGCATCTTGCGTCAGGAAATGGAGGTACGTCAGATTTGAGTTGAAATTTAGTTGGAGATGCGTCATCAGACACAGTAATATAATGTATAAAAACTTCTGAAGGTGGAGATTTAGTTAATGTAACACAGTTCTTGTCGCATGTGAGAGTGCCTTGAAATATGACATCCGCCCCCACAATAAGTTGCATGGACATTTGAGAAGACTATGTAAACAGTAGTAGAAAAATATTATCATCTATTTTTATGTCCGAAAAAACGATCCTTTAAGTTGAATAGTACCGTTACCGATACCCGACAATTAGACAGGTGTTCCAGTGAGGGGGGACCCAATTTGTTGATAAATGTCTTCTCTTAGTATTGTCAATGGGCTACCTGTGTCCAAAACTGAATTTATTTGTAAATTGGAAACTTTTACAGATTTCTGCATGAGCGGATGATAATGGCACATCTCTACTACGTGAATTTGTTCGTCTCGGCTTGGCGCCATCTTATGTGAAGTGGAGGTGTCCAGAGTCTAGAGCTTACGTTCCGGAGTTTACTTCGTACACTGATTGGAAACGTGACCAAAACGTACACATCTCATGCACTTCTTTCCCTTATTTAAATGAACGCATGCACTAGAATGCTGGCCAGGAGTGAAATAATTAAAACAGGTTAATTTTGTAGTTCTCTATGTCTGGTTAATTATAGGAATATTGGGTGTAACCGGTGCTCACAAATTTGTTCCTAAATTTGGAGCTTGTTTTTAAATTTGGAAAGCGTGGCGCACCCGAACAATATCGCTTTATCGGGAGCTGTGTTCTGTTAACTGCTAATAATATAGTGCACGAGGGACGCGTCGTCGACATTACTCATTTGGGTTATTTCCTTCACGACGAGGAAATATTCAGTGAATTTTTTGGTTGGGTTTGCAGCCGCGTGCTGCCAACATCTCATGGATTTATGCAGTCGCTGAGATGTGTTTGAATGCATTGATCAAGTCGTGTTTCAGCGCGCTATACGAGGTAATAGTCGATTCACTGCGCACTGTCCTCGTAAGCGCTCTCTCAACGAAGATGCATTTTTTAATCTCGATTAACGCGAAGCTATCTGCTAAGCCTTCGAATCTCTTAAACCATTTTAGAATATTGTCTGAAGATTTCCCCGAAAACGATTGTAACAATTTCTCAATGTCGGAAAATGCAATCGTGTGGCGTGGTGCAAACTGAGTGCCAGTTGGTGTATTACGTGCAGCGGCTTGTGTGTGGTCAGTATTTACGATGTTATTTAATGTGTTTCGAGAACTGTCTTCATATTCAATTTCGGTTTCGGAGTCTGTATGCGAAGTAAGGGAGTTTGAAAGGTTTCTAAGTCAACTAGAGCCTGTAATATGCGTTTCGCAAAATACGCCTCGGCCCATGAATATCAAGATGTAATAAATTCGCTACAGAGACCAACTGAATTTGGGAAAATTCGTCCAGAGTTTCTGTTAATTTAGTTTGAAATTTATCATCGCCTTCTTTAAAATCAATGGCCTCAAAATCTCTTAATTCTTTCCTATTCAACCTTCCACTGTCCGGTTAAAAAATTAAATTATGTAATAATTTAACGCGATCGGTCCTCGCTTGATTTATTTGACTGACAACTACCTTGATATCTTTTAACATCATTTTCAAAGTAATGTATAATATAGCGCTTACTTCATATATGTTAATCCGTTGTATACGTAGAGATAAAAATAAATACTTTAAGTTGTTTGCACTGTTTATCTTTTTCACTGAAAATGATTTTGTTTTGGATGGAAGAAAGAAAAAAAAATCTTGAATCACCCGTACTTAAAGAAGAAAAATAAAATCGCTGCGTCCGATGAATTTCATTGCTGTCCAATTAACCTAGTTTCTTCTCGTATATTTCTCCGGTATAGCTTGGAAAGAAGAAAAAGAGAGGAAAAAAAACCGGTATCTTCAATGGGTCACATCGACACACTTTATTGTCTCTGCCTTGCGTCGATGAAAATGAAATAGCCCCACTGTCTTCAGAGATGAAAGAAAAACGTCGTTGATGATAGTTGCTCCGCCGTTCATAAAATCCAGTGGCAGGAAAGATATGTAGGGGAATTTAATTAGATTCTAATAGGCCGAACCCCATATGATAGAAGAATAAGGCCATAATTAATGAATAATAAGTGTCTACTCTCTCTTGAATATTATTACAGTTCAAATTAAAAAAGTTACGGGTATGTAGGGTTTTTTTGCGGCATCTGCCCGCGATTTCTGACAATTCATACCGGACCCTTGTCCGGTTTTGCAGCTACTTTAGTTCTTGTCTAGCTAGTTAGATCCGTCTGATCTCGGCCACTTCGAAATGAAATCTGAGCTTGGGCTGTTATTTTGTTCCCAAGCTCAGAGATGCAAAACTGTGCATCAGCAATTTAAATTCCGTCTGCGGTTCTAAGGTCGCTATTTTCTCATGGGAAATGCTGATGCATCTTTTTGCTAGGATGAGAGTATTTTGGGAACTCTAAAACCACAACACTCATAAATATCGAAATATTTTAATAAAATTAAAAAAGAACTGACATTGGCATATTTTTGTTTCAGAAAAGTTTATTACCAAAAAAGAAAAACAATCCTACTAACACACTTTTTCGAAAATAAATCAATAACTTTAACCATTTCAAGGGCTGTGGTTGAATTTTGGACCACTTAATTTTCATTTCTAAAGTCCACATTGACACCAGAATATGGAATGAAAATTTTCCTTTTATTAAGAACATGAACAACACCTATGCCATATTCTAGTGGGTGCTTCGGATGGATAATCAAGTACGTGAAAAAAAGCTTTTGGTTATTTTGAAATAAATTTATTTGTGAATTGTGGTGTCATTCATTCATGTCAGCATTTTACGAATAGACTTGCCTCTGAAATGGTTAAATTATTCATCAAGCTTTTTGTTTTGACAATCATATCAATCAATGTTAAAGATTTTACTTTTTCTACACTTTGTAGTTGTTGCTGTTTTCTTGGGTTAAGGTCTAATATCCTTGAAACCTTGGGAGACTTGTAAATTTGGTAAGCGAAGGCCCTGTGTTTTCATCTAAAGATATTTTAGGTGTAGTTTCAGTAGATAACTGATTCATATTTAACTGTCTAGTTTCTTGGAGATTATAACAAGAAGATGTTGAGGGTGAAAAAATAGGTATTGTCGAAACAAAGTAAAAAAGATAAAGTTCAGTCTTTTTAGTAAATCCAGGTAAAATAAATGAAGATAAAATAATTAATCCTCCTTACTAATTTCAGTCGCTCTTGCTGTAAAACAATAATGAATATTACAGTCTAGTTTACAACTTAAAAAACTATTAAATTTCAAATATACAAGTGCATCATTTCTCCCTATTATGCCTTATTGGATTTTCAATCACTTTGTATAAATGCAGTTGCAAAATGGCAATTTACTTTCTAGTAAACCTAATTATAACAATGCCCTTTATAAATAAAAAAACACAGGGTACAATCTTCATAATAATAAGAGTTATGAAAGAAAGTCAGTATTTGAAAAAAATTACATTGGCATTCCAAAAATCTTCAAAATTAAAAGAAAAGAAAAGTTGTCAGTTCTTCACTGAATAGTCCAGATAATGATGGCTTCTGCAAATAAAAGAAGCCTTTAAAGGTGTTAGAATGTCCGTTCATGCCATTTGTTGAGAAAAATTGTCAATGTATCAACCCTCCCTGTATCAAACCTCCCCTACCTCCCCTACTATTTTACATTTTTTGATCATTAGTTAATGTATTCTGAAATTTCAGAAGTGAAATTTCGGCCTTCTTTTTTATTCAAAAATTCGGAATCCACACCGAAAAGTCCAAAAGAAAAATTTAAGTTATGTAATCAGAATAATATTAAGAAAATTGACTAATGCAAATTTTTGGTATGGTTTCGGAATCTATACTATTAAAATCTGTGCGCGTATGTTTGTAATCACAAAAACTCGGAAACCAAAGGGCGCAGAGCTACGGAATTCGGCAAGCGGGTTACTGGTAGGAAGCCCATGAACGATTGGGTCAAAAATTTCGAATATTTTAAATAGATTTTTTCTATTTTATTTTATATTTTTGACGAAATTTTTCCTTTTTACGGTTTCGTTCATCTGACGAAACCCTATTCGTCTCGCTCCTCTGTCTGTCTGTCACAGAGCCCGTTTTCAGAAACTATATATGTTGGAGACTTGAAATTTTGCATACTTATAGCTGGACATCGCAGATGAAATGAGAAATCAAAAAATTTTGAAAAAGTTGTACATTTAACCCTTTGGGCTCCTACATGTGTATTTTAAATAATTCTTTCTATGTGAGCCTCTAATTAGGTTGGAGGCGTGAAATTTTGCATACTTATAGCTGAACACCTCACATCAAATGAAAAATCATAAAATTTTGAAAAAGTTGTAAATTTAACCCTTTGGGGTCTCACATGTGTATTTTAATCTATCCTTTCTAAGTGAATCCCTAATTAGGTTGGAAGCGTGAAATTTTACATAATTATAGCTGAACACCTCACATAAAACGACAAACTATAAAACTTTCAAAAAGTCGTACATTTAACCCTTTGGGCTCCCACATTTGTATTTTAAACAATGCTTTCTAAGTGAGCCCCTAATTAGGTTGGAGGAGTGAAATTTTGCATACATATAGCTGAACACCTCACATCAAACGACAAACTATAAAATTTTCAAAAAGTCGTACACTTAACCCTTTGGGCTCCCACATGTGTATTTTAAACAATTCTCTCTAAGTGAGTCCCTAATTAGGTTGTAGGAGTGAAATTTTGCATACTTATAGCTGAAAACCTCACATCAAACGACAAATGATAAAATTTTGAAAAAGTTGTAAATTTAACCCTTTGGGGTCTCACATGTGTATTTTAAACAATCCTTTCTAAGTAAGCCCCTAATTAGGTTGGAGGCATGAATTTTTGCATACTTATAGCTGAACACCATCATGCGACAAATCATATAATTTTGAAAAAGTCGTACATTTAACCATTTGGGCTCCCACATGCGTATTTTAAGCAATTTTTTCTAACTGAGCCCCTTATTAAATTGGAGATTTGAAATTTTGCATACTTATAACAGAACACCTGAGGCCAGGCGACAAATCATAAAATCTTGAAAAAGTTTTACGTTTAACCCTTTGAGCTAACACATATGTATTTTAAACAATTCTTTCAAAGTGAGCTCCTAATTAGGATAGAGGCGTGGAATTTTGCACACTTATAGCTGAACAACTCACATCAAACATCAAATCATAAATTTTTCAAAAAGTCGTACATTTAACCTTTTGGGCTCCCACATGTGTATTTTAAACAATTCTTTCTAAGTGAGGTCCTATTTAGGTTAGAGGCGTAAAATTTTGCATACTTACAGTTGAACACCTCACATCAAATTACAAACCATACAATTTTGAAAAAGTCGTACATTTAACCCTTTGGGCTCCCACATGTGTATTTTAAACAATTATTTCTAAGTGATCCCCTAATTAGGTTGGAGGCGTGAAATTTTGCATACTTATAGCTGAACACTTCACATCAAATGAAATACTATAAAATTTTGAAAAAGTCGTACATTTAACCGTTTGGACTCCCACATGTGTGTTTTAAACAATTCTTTCTAAGTGAGCCCCTAATTACGTTGGAGGCATGAAATTTTGCATACTTATACCTGAACACCATCATGCGACAAATCATAAAATTTTGAAAAGTCGTACATTTAACCCTTTGGGCTCCCACGTGTGTATTTTAAGCAATTCTTTCTAACTGAGACCTTTATTAAATTGGAGATTTGAAATTTTGCATACTTATAGCACAACACCTGAGGCCAGGCGACAAATAATAAAGTCTTGAAAAAGTCTTACGTTTAAACCTTTGAGCTACCACATATGTATTTTAAGCTATTCTTTCTAAGAGAGCTCCTAATTAAGTTGGAGACATGAATTTTTGCATACGTATAGCTGAATACCTCAGACCGCACGAAAAATCATAAACTTTTCAAAAAGGTCTTATTTTATTTACTACTCCGGGCTCTAACTTGTGTATTTCAAGCAATTTTTCTAACCTCCGCCCTTTTCACCGGGGAGCACCTTTCCAACTTTTGCCGACACCCCTTTGACCATTCTTTCATATTATGCACCATAGCCATCAGTGGCGTGGCGTCCGGTCATCGCTGGATACGGCGATGACCAAGCAATATTTTAAAACTCTTAATAAGCTTTTAAAACTCTACGATCCAGTTTTAGCAGAACATTTGGAGTTCATGTATAAGTGAAGGTAAGATTTAAAGTTTCTGTTTTGAACATTCAACCATTGAATTTTAGAGTTAATAATTTTTCACCACAAACTTAAATAATTGCGATGACCACCGAAAATTTTCACGCCACGCCACTGATAGCCATACATATTTTAGTTTCACTTTTTACCGCCAGGGGCGCCTACTTATCTCGGGTGCTATGGGCACAATCCCCTCGACTAATATATCTACGGATAGTATGTAAAACGGAGTTTTGTTCGGATTGAGGTTTGTTTAGAATAGAGTGCACCCCTGGTTGCGAAATGCGGAACTAACAGATTTTTCAAAAGGATAAAGTGTTTTGAAAGAAATATTAAACGAAACCCCCTGTGCGATCTGTGATCACACTTACCCACTTTGTTTATGTTCATTCCTATATAGCGCGAGTTCAAACCAGTTCTAAATGCTTACTGCAGTGTGAGATATACATATTACGTAGGCCCCGCTGCAATAGTACGAAGATTAGGCGGGTATTACGACAATACTTTTACCTCGCATGCTAATAATTAGAGATTATTTATTGCGCTTAATTATTACCTTATTTTAAAAATAAAGAAAACTTTTTATCACGTACATCAACAAAACTTTTTATTCTATTTGTTCCCTAAATCCGAAGATATAATTTTGTAACTTCAGCTGCCATATCAACATAATAAATTAAATTTCATTAAAAAAATGCACAGTAGTAGAAAAATATTTTTTGAGACATACTATTACGTATGCCACGCTTAAATGAACGATATGTTTCGGCACCAGAGGCAATGTCGAGACTTCTTGAGAAGCCCATGCAGAACAAGTCCCATGTTATTGTTAGATGCCGGTGCATCTACAAGACATGCAATATGTGTATTTTAGGGAAACGGAGAAACGTGAAGCTTTTGAAAGAGCAAGAAATAAAGACACCATGCACACTGCTTGGTTTTTACTTAACAGTTCTGATCCTTCAGCAAACATCCATCCCTATACAGAAATTCCAAAGCACTTTGTATGGAAAGGCAATGTGTGGCAAAGGCGTGTTACATTACGTGACTTCATAGTATCAGGATGTATTTTGTAAGCCCAAAGGATATTGAGCGATTCCATCTTCGTATGCTGCTTTGTCGTGTTCCCGGTGCCAAGTCTTTCGAGGAGTTAAGGACATATGAGAAAACTGTCCATGAAAAATTAAAGGGTGCATGCTGTGCTACAAATGTATTAGATGATGATGATGATACATGGCAACATTGTTTAAATGAAGCATGTGGTTTTGAAATTCCACCTAAACTGGGACAACTGTTTTCGTTCGTATGTGTCTTTGGCAATCCAAATTTACCGATTCAATTATGGGAACAGTTTAAGTAAGAACTCACAGAAGATTTTGCTTGCCATCTGCCGCTACAGGAGAGTAGATATAGAGCCCTTCAAGACATAGCCCACCATCTACGCATACACAACGTGACACTTCAGAACCTTGAATTACCTGAACCCTCAGATGCGATGTCTATGATTTATAAGAAGAAAGAGCAAAGGGGAAACGATTGTTAAACATGCTAAATCCGGAACAACATATAATTTTTGATGCTTTTATTGAAGGTATTCAAAATGATTATGCCACTGTCGCTAAGGTTTTTTTTGTCAATGCTTTTTCGGGATCAGGAAAAACGTTCCTTTTCAATACTTTGCTGCATTACGTCAGAGGAATGGGACATACTGCTATTCCCGTTGCATGGGCAGGCATCGCATCGATAATCTTGCAAGCTGGAATAACTGCACATTCTCAGTTTAAAATACCAGTCCCCATCTTGGATAATTCAACTTCAAAAATTAGGCAGAATACAGCTGAAGGAAGATGACTGAAAATGGCTAAACCCATTGTATGGGATGAACGTACCATGGCACCTATTCATGCTTTGAATGCTGTTGATAGACTTCTGCGAGATTTCGATGGAAATGATACATGCAAATAAAACACTCATTTTTGAAAGTTTTATAAAAATTCTTCTCCCTGGCCAACATTTTGACCGTTCAATCTTGTTACAAATTTGCGAACGGTTGGTTGGTTGATTTTTGACGGCCGATTATCTACACTAGGGATATAGGCCCGAGGGGGGATGCCCTTCTTGGGGGCCTTTCTAATGGAACCTAACCCATATTTACGCATGGAAATCCATGGCTCGAAGAAAACCACGAAAACTCCGAATGGTTAGGCCGACGGGCGCGACTGGGGTCGAACCCAGCACCTCCCGTCTACCAGCTTTGAGACCAGGACCTCTCAGCCACTGGTGGGGCAAATATGCGAACGGAGCCGGAGGAACTAGATTTCGTGGAATGGCACATTCGCCTGGGGGATGGTCGGTTGACTAATGATTATGAACTCGGAGAAGATATTATTGAAATAACTTCAGAATGTTTAGTGCAGTTCTATAGTGGATGATATTTTTGGTTCGTCTGAAGTTGATCTTGATAATCTTTCGGAAAAAGCCATTTTGTGTCCCAACAATGAGGATTTTTTGAGATTGAATAAGGATTCTTAGAGATTGAATAAGGATTCTTAGAGATTGAATGAGGAAGTTTTAGTAAAAGTACCTGCGAATTAAAAACTTATTTTAGTGCTGATACAATACTTTGTGATGATGAAGAAGAACAAAACAATTTGCAAATGGATTTCATAAATAGTTTAACACCTTCTGGAAGGCCATCACATCAGTTAAATCTTAAAGTTGGCGTTATTGTTATGTTGCTTAGAAATATGAATCCATGCAGTGGTCTCTGCAATGGAACACGTTTAATAGTCAGAAGGTTGTCGCAAAATGTTATAGATGCAGAAGTTTTGACAAGACATAGGAGAGGCACCCATGATTTCATACCAATGATCCTACTTACACCGTCCGATTCCAGTTTACCTTTCCAGTTACGCTCCGTCAGTTTCCACTTAGGATCGCCTTTGCTATGACTATAAATAAATCTCAGGGTCAAACACTGAAAAAAGTTGTAATCTATTTGCCCCATTCATATTTTTCACATGGGATGTTGTATGTAGCCTTTTCAAGAGTAATTTCTAGAGGATATGTACGTGTTTGGGTCAAGAACGAACCAAAACAAGGAAAACTTTTTTCGCAGTCTGATAAGGCATTTACACAAAACATTGTCTTCCGTGAAGTTTTATCTTAAGTCGCAACTATTTTGCTGTATTTTAAAAAACAAACAAACAAACAAAAACGAGTCTACTGCAATTTACCTCATGGATGACGTGGAAAACAATGCAAAAAAATTTTTAATTTAAAAGAAATTTTCTCAATTTTTTCCGGTTTTTGCAATGATGATACACATTTCATTCTTTCTTACAAATATTTGTATGGTTGTGTAAATATCGATTTTATAACTGATTTCATAAACTTTAATCTGGTTGTGTAAATACCCCCTAAAAAAAATGAGTCTACCGAAATTTACCTAACTGGTGACGTGGAAAACATTGCAAAGATTTTTCATTTTAAAATAATTTTTTCCATTTTTTTTTTGCAGTCTCGATGTAAATTTCATTTTTCTTCTTACAAATAATTGTTTGGTTGTGTAAATATTGACTTTATAACTGATTTTTATATTCCCAGCTTTAATTTGTTTGTGTAAATACTTTTATTGATTTTTTAATACATACCTGACTTTTTGTGTACATACATATTTCATATTGGTTGTTTAATTAATGATTTTTAACACATTTTTAAATTCATAAACTTAAATTTGGCTCTACCGAATTTTACTTACAATTTAGGTTTTAGAATTAAATTCATGAACACCCGTCCGTAGAACGTGTTAAACAGCTAGTTTTCAAATAAAAAACGACGCCAGTCTTGAAGTCCTCAAATACTTTTAATGTACTAATGAACCCAGTTTGCTAAGATTGCCAAGTTTTACCATGTGGAGCTTAGCATCTGTACAATAACTCGGTCATACTTTCGCTTATGGAGTCATTTTGTTGCAATAGATTAGAAATATTTAATTCTATAAGCACAATTTTTATGTAATGCTTAAATAAAAAACTGTTATTATTCATGAAACAGTTCATAAATGATATTTTTATTTAAAATAATTTACATATTAGCTTTAAAGATCTTTTTATGCACGGTTAAATCCAAAACAAATTTTTTTATTAATTTTAAAAATTAAAAAGTTAGAAGAACGCTGCATATGAAAAATAATTTCAGTTGTTAAATTGTTTTTGAACCAGCAATATTATGAAATCATAAAACATTATAGAAGTATTTAAAAAATAATAAAATATGATTTTACTTGTAGACACAAATAAATAAAAATATATTTATACATCTACTACTGTACAAAACAGAGCTATGCACTTGGGTAACATAACAAAGGCTGTTAATAATATCGCATTTTTATTAGGGGAGCTATTTTGTTATTATTTATTAGATAACATAATTTCTAACATCAACCAAGTGTTTCAATTTTTGTTTCGTGATGTAATATTATTATGATTCTGTCTGAGTTAAAAAATATATATATCACATATTTTAAAAAAGTTAGAACATATATGGTCTATACGTAATATATGTATGATATTGTATTCATGAAATTTTGTGTATAGCAAAATTAATACGAAGTAAAAAAATATTTGTTTTCATCTTATTTTATGTATATAAAAATATAACTTGTGCTAAATAATTGAAATCTTTTTTAAAAAGCATAAATAAAAAGAAAGAATTTAGGTTATATGTTATAAATTAAATATGATATGACAATTACATTTATTTCGTATTTTATAGAAACAGACTCCTTTATTATATTACTTCCGAATTTCTTTAATTTAAATTACTTTATTTTAAAAATTGTTATAAAATTTTCTCTTCCTGTTACTAAAATAAATAACTTTTGCACAAAAATTCAAAAATTTCAAAATTTATTAATGTTTGGTTGCTCTTCTGAAAATAAGTAATAACTCTAATTTTATATTTGGTGACCTTTTTAAAAATATATTTTGGCTAAATATACATATCCAATAATATAAAAACAGAGTTTTAAACGAATATTTTCGAGTAAGGCTGAAATATTTCATAAAATTCAATTAAATTCTGTACAAAAAATAGCATTATCAATGTTTTGAAAGGAAAAAAAAAATAAAATACGGAAAATTTAATTTATTATTAGAGTGCTTTTAAAATGTTTCACAAGAGAATCTTTCAAGGATGAAAGAAATTTTGGTTAAGAAATTAAAAAAGTTTGTAAAAGTTATTTTAAAGCAAATGAAGAGCATTTTATTTTAAAGATTTTGATACACAGTTTTTCTTTTATACTTTTAAAGTTATCAGAATATCAACATAGTTAAATAGAATTTTTGAGACAGAGCGAAAGATTTTCAAAAGTGAATAGAGTATTTAGAGAATCATTAAAAAATACTTTTGTTTTCTTCCTTATGTATGTGTGTATGTATGCACGTATGTCTATTATTAGTTTTCTGTACTTTCTAACTATTTTCTAACTTTTTAAAAATATCAATACTTACTATATCATGAACATTACACAAGTTTGATGATTTTTTTTTTCTGTACTTTCACAGATATTAAATGTGTTGCGTCAAAAAAGGAACTTGCAACATTATCGTCTATGAGTTTGAAAAGATGGAGTGAGGAGAACTTTATATTATTTATATTTTCTCAGGAACTATTAGTCAGAATTTAAAGTTTAATATATCTAAATGTATGTGCATGCAATCTTATATATGCATGTATGCATGCATATATCTCTATTACCTGTTTTATCTATAAATCATAATTTAAAGTTTAATATATCTAAATATATGTGTATGTAATCTTATGTATGTATGTATGTATGCATGCATGTATGTTTATTATTTGTTTTCTTTACTTTCAAACTATTTCTAACATAAAAAAAATATTAATACTTACTATATCATGAATATTAGTTTCTGGAATTCCTTACACAAGTTTTGTGGAGTTTCTTTTTCTCTGTACTTTCCTTTAAATTAAATGTGTAGCGTCAAAAAAGGATCTTGCAATTTTATCGTTATGCGTTTTAAAAGATGGAGCGAGGGGCGCTTTATATTATTTATATTTTCTCAGGCACTATTAGTCATAATTAAAAGTTTAATGTATCTAAATGTTAGACATTAAATATACAGTCATTATAACTGGCACTTCTTAGTTCATTTGAATAGATTTTCGTCAAAAAATCTGTTGGAGGAGGTGCACTGCCGAAGGTAGGTGGATACTCATAATAATATATTCATAAGAAAAGGTTTTCGTTTAAAAGTATTAAAACAAACAGACCGGGACGTTTGTAGCACCCCCGGTGAACGCTGTCAAATGTAGTGCAGCTCCCCACTTTAGATTTGTTTGCATAGATTTTTATTTTTAAAAATATAAAATGATATAAATCTGAGAGTGTAGTACGCAGCCGACAATAGAGTCACGAATATTTGTTTCGTTTCCAAAGATTCGATTGGGAAAAAAATGTAAAATAGGCCGGAGCGTGCATAGCACGTAGAGTTTGCTTGCCGAACGCGATGAGACATTCAACTCTAAGTGCTTTTGGATTGATTTTCAATTTAAAATATTAAGGCATTCAATTCGGGGGTGTATACTGCCTATGCTAGTGCCACATCTAACATTAAGCTGGTTTCGAAAGATTTTTGTTCATAAATATAAAATCATAGCAGCTGAAATTATGTTTTTTTTTTCTTTTTCCTTCTTTTTTCTTTCTTTTTCTTTTTCTGTTTTTTTTTTAAATCAGGATCCCGAGCAATGCCGAGCAGGCAAACTATTTAAACAATAAACATGTAGTTGATATTTTCTTGCTGCTATTAGTAATAAATCAGATTTATTAATAAAAATAAGTATTATTTACGACAATTTGAGAAAACATGTCATTGTCTTAAATAATAAATATTGTAAACGAATAAAGAAAATAAATATGTAAGTTTATATGATATATATTTAATTATATTGCTTAACTAATTATTTGATGATTATTTATATAATACTTTTAAAATATGACAACATATATTTAATTAAATTGAAACAAGATCGATTGTCGTAAGGAAAAAAAACAAAAAAATGAGTAAATAATAATAAAAAAATTCTTGCAATTGGTAAGTTTTCACAATTTTCTTTTTACTATTGGGTGCATGTAAAGTATGTAAGTATTTGCAGCTGAAAATTAATTCGTAATCACAGTATTCATGTGACACAATAAAGTTAATTAACACATTATTAGTCTGATGTGTTAGAGAAACTTGCAAATAATCTCATTAAATTCATAGCTGTAAAAGAGCTTATTTTACAAAAAAATATCAGCGTTTTATTCTTTATACAGCTTTACTGGCATAAAAATTGAATTGAACATTTTAATATGTTTTTAGAGTAGCTGAAGCCTAAAAAAGAATCTGTATTTTTATTTAAAATGCATTTTTAGCCCCACATTTTCATGTAGCTAGCTCACTTTTATTTTTACAGATTATTATTTACTATACATAATAAAATACATTTTTCTGAACATGAACTTTCTGCATAAAATTAAATTTTTCTTGAATTTTTTTATTTAAATATTTTTGTTAACTTCCAGTTGCACATTCAACGTTAATGACTCGGTAAGTTTACAATGCAAGTCATTAATAAACACTAGAGTACCATTTCAATTCCTAGCACCATTTTTAAAATCTTTGAATGAACACAGAACACTTCAAATTGTCTTTTGCAAAGAATTTTAACAAGTCATAGTTTTCAAAATTTCGAATGTTTGTTAATTAACTTTAATGTTTCCAAGAAGTAAAACTTATATCCTTTCATTAACTTCTTCCTAATGGAGATTTCTTTAAATATGCTCAAGCGCTTTCGATGAATATGTTGATCTGTCAATTAAACAGATTACTTTTATCTGAGTATCGTTTTGTTTGGAAACAAGTAATGACCCTTATGGTAAAATGAATATTGAAATAATTTGCTCATTAGGTTTCTTCTGGTGAAAAATAATATTCTAATGTTTTATTTAATGATTCTTCCAAAGAAATCATGAATTTTTATAATTATTTCTGTCAATTCGCTATCGTAACATGGACAATAATGAATTTGTAATGTTTTTGTTGATAATAAGTTATATAGTTTTGTTCTATATACTTTATTTACTTTTTTACACACACTTAAAAGAATTTAAACCAATGTTTATATGTGCTATTCTTTGTTTATATGTTTATATGCTTATATGTTTATATGTTATTCAATGTTAATATGTTTATATGTACTGCATTTTGTCCTGTATAATTTAAGTATACAAGTTAATCTTCAATTTTAGAGTATTTACCTATTGTTTATTTTGTCTTTTATTGCAATTAGTTGGTTTTGTTGTTCTTAGATTTTTAAAGATTAACGGTGATGTAATAAAATATGTTAAATATAACTGGTTATTTTACATTAAATGAAAATATTTATTTTATTTGCTTTTTTTTTTTACTTCATTCCTTTATGATTGTATTTTTTCTGATAAAGATTTAATCAATGTCATCCACAAACTATTTCATGTCAGAATTAAAAAAAAAAATAAACATATTAAAAGGTAAATTGAAATCCAAACATAAACAGTATACAATGTTTTTCGTTTTAACTTATATTGTATCAAATGGACTAATTGTACTTACGTTGTCACTGATGTAAACATTTGCTCTTGAAACATAAACTATATGAAAATAACCGTTTAGAATGAATTATATTAGAATGACTAACAGTCGAGTTTTATAAAAAATTATATGAAACGGGAAATTAATATGATAGTACACATATAATGCATTTCAGATATATAAATTTTATTGAAGGTTAACGGATTTGTGAAAACCATTTCTTTAAAATAAAATTCATATATATGGAATTCACAGTTTCTGTCAAAATTAAAGTAATTACTTTATTCATGTATCATGCATCTTGATGGCAAAATCATAAAAGAAAATATGACAGCACCATACTAAACGCTTTTAGCAATAAATTTTTATTTTTTACCTAGCTTATTTCAAAACTATTATCCTTCAAAAAAAAAAAAAAAAAAAAATGCTGATTTTAATCAACTATTCCATAGAGAAAATCGAATGTTCAATGTTCTAAGCAGAAATATGAATAATAAAGAAAGTTCAAAATTATAAGAAGCTATAAAAATATAATTAACATTTATCTGCTTTGAGTTAAATGCTCAAGTAAATATTATTCATTTAATAAAAAATGCAGGTAAGTATTCTCAGATGGGTTCGTGTCTGAGATGAACCAAAATTTTGATTTTAATAGATCATTCATAGAACCTTTGAGAATAACATAGAGGAGTCTCTATACTTACTTCTATTCTTAAAAGTGGCTTTCTGGAAGCATTTGTTATGTAAATAAGTTTAATAAAATTGTCGTGAAATGTGACTTAGTCATTTCCTTATTGTCAGATAGATGTATAATTTATATAAAAAAAAACTTTGTTTTATTTCTATTAACAGTTTTTCATGTTACCAATTAATTTTTATTTTCCTTAGTAATTTCCTAATTGGCTGCCGCGTCTAATTTACAAACTTTTTATTGGTTGATAGACCTATCCTTCGAAAATGCTTCTCTCTATATATATCAGCATAATTTCAATTCTTATTTGCACTGATGATGGTTCACTGAATGCTACTGAAATTAGTTTGCAGTAGTTAGAAATTTGGCGTATGTTTAAAACGTTGTTTTATGTACCTATATTATGGCTCTTCAACTATCATTTTAGAATTAAATTACTCTGAACACTGCATATTTGATGGCAGATAGTGTTAGACCTACACGCGGCTGGCTCGCATTTTTACATTTCACCTGGTTCCGGCGAAAAACATTTTTAACACAATCACGCTTGAAATATTATTTATCATAAAGAGATAGAAGATATTTTAACAACAGACTACAAAAGAAATTTTAACTAAGGTTAACTTAAAGTTAATTTTAAAGACTACGTTATGACTATGCAGAAGAGTACTTAAACACTTAAATGGCTTGACATAATAAATATAAACGCATAGTAAAAACAGTGCTTTCTTCCGAAAAAAATAAATACACGAATTCTCAGAAATAATCAAAATATAAATTTATATAGTCTTCGGTAGATTATCTTAGGCAACCTTGAAAATTTAACAATCGAGAAACAAATGAAGTTAATTTTCTACTTTTTATTTTAATACTTTTGAAAAAGATGAAATATATGAGAGGAAATTTATTAAACAGAACCGGAACAAGAATAGTTTTGCATTAGAACCTCTCTCCCATGTAGCATTTTAGTCTAGGCAATAGAGACCGTATAGGGGCTCTACCTAGCAAAATTCATGGTAGTTCTGAAAAAAGGCTTACTATATGTTTTTTGAGTCGCTGAATCCGAATTTTTAACTTCCCACCAAAATTTCCCCAGGCACACCCCCAAATTTTGGTAAAATGCCCCCCAAAAAAGGTTTTTATTAAAATAAACGGTCAAGTGCGAGTATTACTCGCGCACAGAGGGTTCCGCAGAATAAATATATATGAATTTGTAATTGTATTATAAAAAAAAAAAACCGTTGCCAAAAGAATACTAAGACTTTGTAAAAAACTATACAACGTAGGGTTGGGTATAACTGTATATATTAGAAAAGTGTAAATATTATACCATGAAAGTTCAAAGAGATATGGAACCTAAATAATATCAAATATAGCTATTCGTATAACTCTTTTTTTAATATTATCCTAATCTGTTTATGATGAACTTAATTCGGTATTGACAATAAAAGCAGCGCATAGTTAAACTTTATTTGGCATTTCATAAAACTAAATTCAGCGCCTTTATTTCTACAGTGTAGCTAAAACAAAACATTGGTTCAAAGTTTAAATTTGGCATTGTACTAAGCGCAATCGAAAGCGCGCTTCGAAAGGAGATCTCAAAGTTGCAACTCCGCCTTGGTCAGTGCCACGTTTTTCCAGATAGGTTTTTAATTAACTTTTAAAATCACTCGAGGCGTATTGAGAGATACACTCAATGCAAACTATCGCGAATCCCGCAGTATTTATGCGATTCATTGTAATTAAACCTTACGAGGGCAGTGCCCTTAAAAAAAAACAGACAAACGGCACCAAGAATATTTAATTAAAATTTTTCTTTTATCATGTACGTGAAATAAGCAAGTTCGCATTTTCTAATAAATTCGTTCATAAATTCTGGTGTCAGTTCATTATTTCATAAGTTTATAAATAGAATTACTCCGCGCCAAAAAAGGGTTAAGTGGTCGTAGGACTCTTAAAGCTTCAAAATTTAAGAGATTTTAATGAGAGAAGGGGCTGCCTCGGAACATTCCCAACGCGCAGTTCTCAAAAACCAAATTTTTTCAAAAAAACAATTTTTTGGTGGTTTGCCGAGGGAAATTTTGGTGGGAAGTTACAAATTCGGATTTAGGAACCCAAAAAACATAAAGTTATCTGAAATTCTGAACTAGCATTAATTTTGCCAGGTAAAATCTCCTATTACCTGGACTTGCATAACTTAGTGCACATAGCGTCGCAGTGTATGTTCCGAGGCAGCCCTCTCCCTCCCCGTTCATCCTACGTTGTAATGTCATATATGCTATTTGTCGCAAATTTTGTCTACTTTCAGAATTTTTACAAATTTTCCCCTAAAACAATAAAAAATTTAACAACAACTATTTTGGGGGGTTTCGGGGGGGGGGGATTTTGGGGGTAAGTTAAAAATTCGGATTCAGCAACCCAAAAAACTTAAAGGAAACCTTATAGAGAAAGTTCGGAGGGGAGATGGGAGGGCGAATGTAAACGTGTGAGTGGTTAAGTGGAATCGCGCAACTTAGTCCGCGCAGCACCGCGGCGCATGTTCCGAGGCAGATCCCCCCTTCCTCTTCATCCTAAGTCGTAATGTCATATATTTAATTTGTTGCAAATTTTTTCTACTTTCTGAATTTCTAGATACTGTTTCCCTAAAACAATAAAAAAAATTGAATTTTAATAAAAACCTTTTTTGGGGGGCATTTTACCAAAATTTGGGGGGTTGCAGAGGAAATTTTGGTGGGAAATTACAAATTTGAATTCAGCGACCCAAAAAAACATAAAGTAAGCCAATTTGCAGAACTTCCATTAATTTTGCCAGGTAAAATCCCCTATTGCCTGGACTATTTGTAAAATATAACAGCAAATGATTTTCTTTATTTATTTTATATAAGAGGACGTGAGTTTCAAAACTCGTCTTATCCAAAATTTAAAAAAAAAAAGTTTTAATAAAAAAATCGTTAACAATAAAAAAATATATTTTCTCTATCAATATATTTTATTGGTAAACCTGCGCTGAATAAACACTACAATCTGCAAAAAAATCTAATTTTATGCCGTATTTCTGCCATTGTAAAATGTTGGTTTACAATGAAAACCAACGGACGCAGTCAAAGGTTTTTCGTGTTTTCCCAAAATTTGACTTTCTGGATAAGGTGAATTTTGAAACTCGTCCTCATATATATGTGTCGACAATAAATAATATATAAATAAAAGTGAAAAACTAATGTAATTCAGTATCAATTTCAGTAGTTATGAAAATCCATATTTAAATGATAACCAGCCGCCATAGCGTAGTTCGTAAAGACACCAACTTGTTTGTTTGTAATTTCGTCAGACTCACTTCGAAATACAGAAATATATCACTCGATATCTAAAATATTTCTTAGATATCAATAAAATGCTATTGCATGTAATTAAAATTCAGATTTTGAAAAAAATATATATGTAAATAAAAAAATATATATACATAAAATATTTGATTTTCAATATTTATATAATAAGAATATTATATTCAATATTCTCTGCAATTACGAAATTTCAGTTAAAGTTCCCTTTCTCTATTCAATCACGAACATTTATTGGATATAAAAGATAATGAACAAATTCAAAGTCTAATAAGTCTAATGTAAATTAGCTTTTTTCCATCTACTTACTGTCATTCTTAAATCTTTTGTATCTCGTTTTATTTATCTCATATTTACCTATATTTTAGCAACTTTATTTAACATCAACTTTTATTACTATATACAACGAACCTCGTTATCCTGACACTCTAATGACCAGAAAAAAGTGTCGTCATAAGTGGAGTGTCGCGGTAACCGGAGTTGGAGCAAAATATGTTTATAAAAAGTTGTAATTTTAATTCATTTAAGACAATTTTAAATTCATAACTGTTCTTGCAGTTTTAAGCAATAAAACATTCGTATTAAACAAAATAAACACAAAAACAAAATTGAAAAGAATAAAAATAAGATTTATGATGACATGTTTTTTTATTATTACATGAAATACTGGTGAATTAAGGTTTGCTAATCCCTGGATGTGCTTCCTACAATTCTTTTTTTCAACATTATACAGTGAACTGGGATCAATATTCGTTGTTTCAGAAATAGATGTTACATCATTTCTGATCGTTTCAATGCAATGCAATGCTTCGGTTTTAGTCGGATGAAAAACGCCCTGTAATCACAAGAAGGCTCTGTCTGACTAGAAGAAAAAGACTGCGAGTAGACTGATACCTCTATCTGGAGTTTAAGTGGTCATTGATAGTTCGTGGGTTTATTTATTCAGATAAAGAATTGAAGTAAAATTTATCATTCATCACAATGGGTATTTTAGACACTTTCGTGAAACGTTTGGCTAAACCATTTCTTACCGTTTAATTTCTGTGCTTATAAGATAGATTATGAAGAATGGACATTTTTCCTAAACCGTCGGGATATCCGGAATAAGTTATTCAACGACGTAAAATCCGGAGTTTATTTACATTAAAATCGTATACAGAAAATCGGGACTTTGCAAAACTGACGTGATAAGCGGAGTGACGTAAAAACCGGGTATCGGGATAACGAGGTCCGAGTGTGTATCTTTTTTTGGCGCAGCATGTCTCTCATGGGACTTTGTGTCGCAAAACCATGTACAACGACAACTTATATCCAGTTTAGTATAAACCCTACTTCAAAACCGAAGTGATAAAAATAATATAATTTCATTGAAAATTTTATAGTATTCTTAAAAATTCAATTGTGCAAAATTCTGTCATCCAAAAAACAACTTAAATCACACTAATTTATATCTATGTGTAATTGTGCTAATCTAGATTAATGGTCAGTGACTGATTCAGAATCACTTCTTGTATGTGGCACGGGGTCCTACTACATCAGCAAGTCTACTTATAATCAATGCTAGACTATATCACTTCTAGAATATGTCACTTGAAGTAGTAAATCTTACAGAGAGATATTACGCTTGCAGATATTATTTATAAATATTCATTTACATAACGGTATAATTAATTGTTTACTAGCTATGAATTTAACATGAAAAATGTATAATTTACGTAAACATATTTTTACACTTTCCGCTAGAAAATTAATCATTATAGCGTCAAATGTTAAAAAGTATGTTGAAAAATGCTTTAAAATTACATTAAATTCTGTACAATATCTACTTGAAGAACAAAATATGCTGTATATGACGTAATGAAAAAAAGTCCTTCAGGCCAGTTCCGGGAGGAAGAGGTAGCTTTCATAATCCTTATTTAAAAAAAACCAACTTATATCATGCAAACACACGAAGCTCAATTTAGTGGAAACCGAATATAGGAGATTCAATACTAATTTTTATCAATATAATGAATGAGAATTTCGCGAAATTAGTCAGCTTTATCCAAGCTGCTTTTCTTTAAAGTAACTTATATTTGGCTGCCAAATTCGGCAATTTCTTAAAGTGCCTGTCATTTTAAGAAAACATGGTGGATGAGGCTAAGCAGTGAACTTGGTCGAGACCTTAGTAATTGCTGTGCACATGCTCACTCACATCGGAATCTGTTAATATATAGGAGTGCTGTCCCATGCAAAAAATCAGAATTTTCAAAATGTCACCCACAATAGAAATTGAAACTGCTATATCTGAGCCATTTTTTAAGGAAAAGACAAACAAAAAATGCTCCTGAATCCTAATATCAAGATCAAATACTTAAGAAAGAAACCTTTTTCAATTTCTAATTTTTTTGCACCTCACTTTAAATATATATATTTTTTTTAATTTAATGGCCGCCATTTTGAAACAAGATGGCTGATGAATCTGGCCAGCGAACTTGGTCGAGGTGTTGATGTATACTATCCACATGCCTTCTTACATCGAAATAGGCGAATACTTGTGTTATCGCGTGACAAATACAAGATCGTTTCAAAATGTTAGCCATGCTAGAAATTCAAAGTGCTACAAATCAACCATTTTTTAAGATATCAACAAAAGAACAAATTTTCAGAAACAAAAACTGCTCCGGAATCTTTGTATCAAGGCCAAACACATAAAACAATCTTTTTCATTTTCCAATTTTTTAATACCTCATTTTGAATTTTAAATTTAATTTTTTTTAAATGGCAACCCTTTTGAAACAAGATGGCTAATGAAGCTGGCCAACGAACTCGGTAGAGACATTGGTATGTACTATGTACAGACCAAGTTACATCCAAATAGGTTCATAAATACGCCTGTTATGGCGTGACAAAAATCAGGTCGTTTTAAAATGTCAGCCACAAGAGAAATTCAAAATGCTATTACTCAGACATTTTTTTTAGATATAGACGAAAGAAAAACTGTTCCAAAATCTTTGTATTAAGGTCAAACACATACAAAAAAAATCTTTTTCATTTTCCAATTTTTTGGTATCTCATTTAAATTTTTTTATTTTTTTATTTTTTTAAATGGCCGCCATTTTGAAACAAGATGGCGGATGAAGCTGGCCAACGAACTCGGTCGAGATATTTGTATGTACTATGTACACATCAAGGTACATCCAAGTCGGTTCATAAATACGCCTGTTATTACGTGAGAAAAATCAGGACGTTTCAAAATGTCAGCCACGCTAGAAATTCAAAATGCTATAACTCAGCCATTTCTTAAGATATAGACGAAACAAAAACTGCTCCCGAATCTTTTTATCAAGGTGAAACACATAAAAAGAAAATATTTTTTCAATTTTCAATTTTTGGTACCATATTTCAAATTTAAATTTTTCTTAAAAATTTAAATGGCTGCCATTTTTAAACAAGATGGCGGGTGAAGCTGGCCAACGAACCCGGTCGAGACATTGGTATGTACTATGTATAAACGAAGTTACATCCAAATCGGTTCATAAATACGCCTTTTATCGAGTGACAAAATTCAGGACGTTTCAAAATGTCAGCCACGCTAGAAATTCAAAATGTTATAACTCAGCCATTTTTTAAGATATAGACGAAACAAAAACTGCTCCGAAATCTTTGTATAAAGGTTAAATACATAAGAAAAAAATATTTTTCCATTTTCAATTTTTTGGTACCACATTTCAAATTTTAAATTTAAAAAAAAATTAAATGGTCGCCATTTTGAAACAAAATGGCGGATGAAGCTGGCCAACGATCTCGGTCGAGAGATTGGTATGTACTATGTACACACCGAATTACATCCAAATCGGTTCATAAATACGCCTTTTATCGCGTGACAAAATTCAGGACGTTTCAAAATGTCAGCCACGCTAGAAATTCAAAATTCTATAACTCAGCCATTTTTTAAGATATAGACCAAACAAAAACTGCCCCGGAATCTCTGTATAAAGGTCAAATACATAAGAAAAAAATATGTTTCCATTTTTAATTTTTTGGTACCACATTTCAAGTTTTAATTTTTTTAAAATTTTTAAATAGCCGCCATTTTGAAACAAAACGGCGGATGAAGCTGGCCAACGAACTCGGTCGAGACATTGGTATGTACTATGTACACACCGAATTACATCGAAATCGGTTCATAATTACGGGAGTTACAGTGTGACATAGGTCAGATATATATATATATATATATATATATCAATTTTGAACGGAGGGTGGTTTCGGGGTCTGGGGGTCATGATCGATGAAAATATACCAACATTTTTTGAAATCGCTTTCCTCCGAACGGCTGCAATAGGTAGCTTTTTTGTAAAGAAAGCTACCTAAAACACTATTAAGACAAGTAACAATTTTATTCTACAAAAATGCTTTTAAATTGCTTTTAATACTTTCGTTGGAAATTTTTGGTCTTTTTTATACAGTCACCATATAACACAAATAAATATTTTTAATGCATCAAATGTCCCATATTAAATATTTCTATATTTAACTTTCATAGACTTCTCCTGTTACAATATTTGTAAAAACATTTACATTTATCAGTTATTGCTGGCTTGTTAAAACATGAAGCTTTTATATGTAAAGCAATAAAACATGTGTAGTGTATAGTAATATTATTTTAACTATATCACAAAATATATTGGAGAAAGTAATTTCGTTAATAATTGTACAAACTGACCCGACGTTTGATTTCGTTACACAATTTCTGTTTATGTTTTTGAAGAGAAGGAATATGTGCAACATATAACCAAAACCTTTGAGAAATGCGAACGTTTATGTGATGTTATTTACAGTGTAAAATTATTTCCTATTACAGTATACACCATCAAATCCACATATCTTGGGACCAGAGGTTGTACAGATTTTAGAATTTTGCAGATTTTTGGCCACTGTTTTGTTTACAATATTAAAAGGAAAATTTTAATATAATGATTCGCTCGAAATTATACTGAATGCTTACAATAAAGCAAAATAATAAAATAATAAAGTAGCTAAGTATAATAATACAAAATTAAACAATTAAAAAAATAATTAAAATCTCAAATGTAAAGGCCAACTAAATAAACAGTAATGCATAACTAAATATGCATAATAATGACAAATTTTCCGTGAAGTCTTAAAATTCGCCAAAGGTACACTAATAATTTACATGAAATTCATAAAATAACGAAGTTTTATTTCATATTTAGCCTCACTTAATAAGCACAAATATTTTGATTAATAGTTATACATATATATATATATTTTTTGATAAACATATCCTGATTACCTCTGAAATCAGTTCTACTTTTAATTTTTTTTCGGAACTAAATTATGCTTTCTTCATGGTAAAGCACGTGTTCAGTCATATTAACCAGAATGACACATCAAAATGTGTATGAAATCATATAAATAAAATCTTGTATGTATCCATAGATCCATATTCACTTCAAGTTTGCATCTGAAGCGGTGTACGGATTTTAGACGATTGAGGATTTTTGGGTAGCGCCTTGGAAAGAATTTACTGTATTACAAAATCTGGTATTTCGAAATTGAAGACAGATTGGTGACAGTTCTGTAAATTACGAAAAGTAATAATCAAATCAATAGTTTAATCATAAATTTGCAATGAAAATTGTTGTAATTACTTAAATTGTGTAAGTTTCACTCTATAGTTCAGTTGTCAGTTGTTGAAAAATATGCTTTATTTTGCGCTAAAATATAAGCATTTTATTTAATCATCCTTGTTTTTCCTTTAATTAAAAAATAAACATAAAAACTAAAAAGTAAAAAGTCACTAAAGGTCCTTTGTTTATTCATTTGCCTTGATAAAGGTTTAAATAATTTTGTAATAACATGAATTAACTATTTACTATTAATTTTAAAATATGTTTTTTCAACTATTCTATAATATTTTTCACTGTCAGTTTTGTTTTACATTTTCAGGCAAATCTTATAAATGAATATATATATATATTTCCATCGACTGCAGAATATAGATTTCAAAGTTGTGGGAACATAGGCAAAAACAATACCATTTCCCAGGAATAGATTATGAAATATTTTTAATACATTTTTTAATATTTTAATGAAAATCCCTCACTAGATTTGGAGAAATCCAAATACATAACATGTGTGAAACACAATTAAAAAAATTACTGCCCGTAATTAACAAGATATTTTAACTTTTGTCCAGTACTCTGTATTATCAATAGATCTTATGTATTTCGCACTGTATTTTGTTCTAGTAAATGCATAAATTTAACTATCTACTGACAAAATTGAAAAATGCTTCAAATCATTAAAAGTATTATCGACGTATAATAAAGGTAACTCTGCTAGGAATATTTACATTTTTTAAACCTTTTATATGTTAAAAAATATATATATTCTTAGTAGTAATACTGGATTCAGATGAAAAATCTCCGAAATAAGGCATTTCACAATCCGCCTTTATTGAAATAATGTATTAAATATAATAAAATATTTCTTTCAGAATATCCTGTCGCAATAAAAAATAACTTTGCGTTTACAAAGGCGGGGGGGGGGGGGTTACAAAGAAAAACATTGTATTGAGACAATACTTTTCTTATGTTACTAATATATAACAAGATTACACATACGTATTACTTGCCATGCTTACATGTTAAATGTAATAAATTGAAATTTTATTAATTTTGAATATTCTCCTCTATTAAAAACCTTTAAGGCACATACTTTCTGGCACATTCCTATGCAGCTGTAGCATAATTAAATAAATTTTAGATCTTGAGAATTTTTCTAAGGTTTTACTTTACTTAAAAATAAATAATATATGATGGAATGAAAATTTACCCTCTCCGATTATGTTACTTTGCGTATAAATGCAATTTTGCTAAAATTAAAAATATAAGTATGGCGATCTTTTATGTTAATATCAGTGTTTATGTTCTGTCATGGAATAGATCACCATAATTCTCTGCTATTAATTCCAAATTTACTGTGTTCTAACCGTTTTGTATATTAAAATATCGTACAAAGTTTTTCGCTATTACAGACTATATTGCGTAAATTTTGCAACTTCTAATTTTGAAAGAAGTCTGCGGGAATAAACAAATATTAGTGCAATTTTCACATGAGAAAATTCCAATTTATAAAGGCATTTCTTTTTAATCTGACCTTATATGTTCTGATAATTATCATTCTTCAATATTTCTATTTTGGCCTTTTAAAACAAGCGAATGTTTCTTTTCAGCTGCTTTGTAACTAGTGTGCAATAGTCGTTGAGCCAAGGGCTCGTGTGTTTTCATATCAGCGGACTCGGTAAGTCATATAGTTTTGGATTCACCTTAACATCAGAATGACATTCATCCATGATATTTTCAAAAACAGGGTAGCTAATGGACGCCATATTAGAAAATGGCCAAAGATAAACAAGGTGATCGGAAAGCTTTCCTTGGTTTTGCATGATATCTATATTATAAAGGAGAGACATATCTGTGCGTAACACTGCCGTCATTTTGCGAATGACAAAACTTTGAAATTTGAAATAAAATTTTGGTTTTACAAGTTTCTCTACTGCAAATTTTTAAACTTCTAAACATCGAACATTTTCAATTTTTACTGTGATTTAAAATGATGATTCACAACACTGAATTCCGGGATGCTTTAAGGGCCTTGGTAATCAAGCTGAAGTATCAGAGGAAATAAAGAAACTGTTTGAGTCGAATGTTTGCAAACTCTATTATGGAAAGCACAAATATTCTGATATCAATGAATAGCGCTATACTATTTTTTTCTGTGAAAGAAAATGGATATGAGGAGTTGCATAGCCTTCCGCCGTACATTAATACACTGTACTTACAGGTAATAAGATCTAATTACCATGGTCTTGTTTGGAAGAAGTGTCTATATAGGCTAATCCTGATCTTCCACCCCCAGATAAATATGGTTGTATTTCTGGAACAGATAGTGGGAGAAGATGGTATCTTGAGGTCCAGTGGAATGTCAGTCCTCCTGCTCCTGAAGCTGTTTTGGAACTGATGTCATGTTCTTGTTTAAGATATGGGTAATGCTATCATGTGCATGTCTTTTAAAAACCTCAGACGTACAATCATATGTAGAATACAGAACTGTTCCAACTATGATGATGAAAGTGATTTGAGCACAGGAATGTCAACCGATGATGATAGCAGTGAAGAAGACTAAGATTTTTCCTATTTATTCATTCTTACGAGACTTAGTACATTATTTTCACCAGTATTATTTTTTTTTAATTGCTGTGACTTATCCACATGAAAATAATATGCATTAAAATGTAAAACAACATTTCGGTTTTCTTTCATCGCAAATGTCTTTTGAACTGTTTAACCAATTGAAAATGATAACAAACATAAAGTTAAATATAATGATGAACATAATATTAAAATAAAATCTTAATAAACATATAATTTTTGTAACGTTTTATGTTCAACAACATTTGTTTTTTTTTATTTTTTTATTGTAATCTCTTTAATTAAGTGATAATTTCAAAAATAATCATAGGCATCTACGTGTGATAGATGGAGCATGTCTTTTCAATATGTCTTCTATAAGCTACCACAAATTTCATAGTAGCATCATAAAATGAACACCTTGGACCATTATAAATCTAAAAAGATATGTATCATCAAGTCCTCAGAGATGAAACCAACAGTACTAATTTTGGCTACTGGCTCAACGACTGCAAATGGTATTAAAGTATTATATCATAAAACTAGTGATACAGTGATTTTTATACATTAGTATTGTTAATAAATGTAACAAATTATCGTAACTTTTTTTTATTAACAGTAGACACATTTGTTGAAAAAATAGTAGCAGGGCAGCTGGAAGTGAATACTGATTATTAACGTATTTATTTGATTTAAGCTCAAACAATAAACAATATGCCTGTGCAAACCATTGAAATGTATGCTATCTTTATGTGGTCACGAATCGACGAGATGAATTTGAAAAAGAGGTGATAAATTTTTTTCTAAGTAAATATTTAAAGAATTATTTACACTAAATATGTATGTAAAAGTTTTATACAGGGTGTCCGGTCTCAACGGTGTTCAATGGCTAATTCGTAAACCGTTTGTCATAGACATATAGTTCCAATTACAAAAATGTTTTAAATGAGGTAAAGAAGTATTTTTAAAGCGATTTGGTCAAGAAAAACATTTATTTAAAAATTACGAAATTTAAATTTTTATACGGTTCCCCGGTCCTATAAGTGATAGTTAGTAAACTTTTCCAATTTCTCTAACAAGTACGGCAAAAAAGTCCCATTCACCTAACACTAAAATGGACCGAGTTATACATTTTCAATTTTATGACTTAAACCACTTTTCTGTAACTGAAAACAGATGAGTTGGACCAAGCTTTCAGGAGTCGTACGCGAAGTGCTTAAAGTATTATAAAGTGCGTCCACTCCAAACGATGTTCAATGGCTAATCCCTAAACCGTTAGTCAAAGACATATAGTTACAATTACAAAAAGGTTTTAAATAATGTAAAGAAGTATTTTTAAAGACGATTTAACAGAAGGTGCTTCACCCATATAAATATTACGGTAGTGTTAATTTTTAGTAATTAACTTTCAGATTGGTTAAAATAATTAAAGAAGTGAGTTTCAAAACTGGCCTTATCGAGAAAATCATATTTTGGAAAATCGCGTAAAACCTTTAAATGCGCCCATTGGTATTCATTGAAAATTTGGAGATTGTAGTGTTTCATTGGTACAGTTATACCAATAGAATAGATTGATAGAGAAACACGATTTTTTAAATTTCGGATAAGGTCAGTTTCGAAACTGACGTCCTCAATAATTTAATACATGTTTTGATTTAACAATATTTTTCCTTAATTTTAAAATAAATAATAATAATAATAAAATAACTGATCTAATGAATATTTGCTGAGGGGAAAGACAGTGGAATTTTCAGAAGGGGTAATGTAATAATAATAATAATAATTATTATTTTTATCGTTACAATAAAATGACAAATGGAACAAAATCTTAAAAAAAGAAAAGTTAATTAAAAAGAGAGAATGTGGGCGGATATATGACGTCCGACCTTTAATGGATAAATCTGTGCTCTATTAGAGCAAAATATTAAAATATTGTAAGAATTTTGTTATGTTTATTTAAATCATTGAAGTAATCGCACAGAATCGTGACAGAAATCACAGATGAATCATATCACAGATGAATCATATAATTCAAATAATTGATGTTTATTGTAAAAGAAAATAAAAGTGATACAAGGATCTATTTCAAAAATGGACATATTAATTTCCTTAACATATTCAGAGCAGCCATTCAAAAGTTATGTATAAAAATATAGGCATAAAAAGACAGAAAAAAAAAACAGAAAAAAACAGAAAAAAAACCCCATTAAGATGGTACAAACAAATTGAGCTTTCTTGTGTCTGTGCTTGGGACGGGAAGGATGGGGGGGGGGGGGGAGATGAAACAAAATTTGAAGCGGAGATTTCAGGGGGAATTGATACGGCTGTTTAGTGTTCATTACTACAACAGATATTGCTGCATAAAAAAAAAAAAAAATGTAGTTTTCAGGATTATAAACTTTGTGCGTGTGAGAGCCAGTGAGGGAAAAGTTTAAATGGCAATTTCAGGTGGAATTTAGATTATGGATTATTTATTAATTATTGCAGCAATAAAGAAGACGGACCTTTTTTTACCAAGTTTTACAGCGTGATAATTCTTTGCACATCAGTAGATTTTCGCTTTTTTTTTAAGACTTCATCTAAATTAATCGGCCCCTTAAATTTCTAGTTCCCCACTTTTTGCTTCACCTGCACGCAAAGTTAAAAATCTATAGAGGTTTATATATATATTTTTACTATTCTACTGTATTTGTATAATTAAATAATGAATCTTCTAAAACTCCACGGCCGTTAAAAATTTTATTTCCTATTGTCTTAATTATAAAACTTAATTATTAGAGCATAAAGAGGTAATAATTTAAAAAAAAATATTAAATTTAAAATCATTAAAAATAGATTCAAATTTATAATTTATATAAGCAATTATAGATTTCAATTATAATTTTATTTAAGTATAAATTACTGATTAAATTAAACATATATAGACATACTCTTAAATTAAAAAAATATAAAAAAGTATATTAAATTTAAAATTATTAAAATTAATAACTTTATTAAAATGTTAGGAAAACTTTCTACTTTGTCTTTGTAGTTAGCCGTTACTTTATAGTTATAGTAAGTTACTAATCATCTCAATCCTCCCTAAAATTTATGCTCCCCCCCCCCCTTAACTTTAGCTCGGCCAATACAAACTGTCTAAAATTATGTATGCATTTTTCCCTATATTTTATTTATTATGCAAGAAATAACTAACCAATCTACCACATCAACCCCCCTAAAAAGTCTACTCTCTCTTCCCCCAACTCACGCGAAAACACTCGTTCGCTATTGTTAATCCATGGAAGTATTTTTTTAAGACAGCTCGTCGCAGAATATCTCTCCCCCCCCCCCCCCGCACCCCTTCTGTTGTAGATGATACAGATTACTTTTTTTTTTGTTCGAGCGTGGAGGCGATTTTTACACATTAAAAGTTCAAATAACGCAAGTTAATATTTTGAATTGATTGATTGGAAAAAAAAAAATTCCAAATAGAAAACTAATTTAATGTAATTCTATTAATTCTAAGATAGTTTAGTTTTTCTAATTTTCCTGGTCCTCATATGAATCACTTTTTTTTTCATCGAAACTCTATCCTCTGATGGCTTTCGTCAAGCACGATTCCCGCCAAGAATTGTGCTTGGCACTTTGATGCTGAAACTCTGACCAATCAAATTAGGAGACACAGCATAAAAGGCAAAATGTGGTTGGAAAAAAATATTTTGTTTTAATATGTGAGAATGAACAAAAATCTCAAAATATATTTATAATGTTAATTTACTATCAATGTTTAATGTTAAATTTTATATCTGACGATTATTTTTATTTGTAGTAAATTTGTGACCGACCCCTATTTTGCAGCAAAAAAGATACTCCAACTTTAAACATCTGTTACTCGGTCAGTTTTAATCGCAGAGGAATGGGACTTTTTTTGTCTTACTTGTCAGTGAAATAGGATATTTTTAGAATAGTAAAAAAAATAGTAAGCATTGTATATATGTACACATGAAATATTTACTATAATGTATATAGCACACACACACACATGTATATAAGTGTGTGTGTTCACTTCTTAAAAATGCTGAATGAAATATTTTTATATATAAAAAAAAAATTTAATGGCTTTAAATGCTTAGCTTAACAATTAACTTAGATTAACAAAAAAAGTATGTAAATATTTATAAAACGTTGTATGTTTCTGCAGTAAAATTAAAAAAAAAATCTATTACACAAAATAATTTAAAGAAAATAAATGAAGTTTACATTTCCTCATAAGGGAAAACATTATTTGTACTGTGGAAAAAGTTAAATATTTAATGTTAAAAAGTTATTTATTCTTGTGTAAATTAAATACAATTACGCGAAGAAAAAATTTTAAAGAAAATGCTTTAAAATATTTCATAGAAATGCACTTTAATTTATTTACTTTGTTAAGATTATTGTATAATAAGAAACAAGTAATTTTTATTACTTGGTAATATTGCCGTTAGTAGCTTTGAAAGTCTTCGAACTTATGTGTTTCATATTCCTCTTGTACTGAAAAATTTTTTTTATGTTAAATACAATAATGTAACAATTCCTGAACGACTGACAGTAATTATAACATAAAATTAAAGAAATATAATTACAAGAATAAATGTTTTCAAATATTCAGAATTATTTTTTGCTTTTGTTGTTTCTGACTTTTTGAAGAAATACTTTTTAAAAAATTAACTTCATTTATTAATCCTATTTAAATGCTTTCAAAGAATATTTTTCAACTTTTGTGTAAACTTTTTTAAGAAGTAACTTTAGCATTGAAAATTATTTACTGTGATTTGAAAAACAATCTTCAATGGATAAGATGTGCTTTGAAATAAAAGACAATATTAAATAAACGAGTGTTCTTTTTATTTCTTAATTGTTTAAAACATTTCAACATTTCACATGCAAACAAAAACAAACGAACTAAAAATGTTTGTTGAATTATTATTTTTTCTTTTCGGTTATTATATCTTTACGATAGTTTTATTTTGGAATTTTTAAAAAAGTATTTTTTTTTTCATGGCGTTTGTTAAAATATTTTATGATTTTCAATTAATTTAATAAAAATAAAGAAAACTTAAAC
This sequence comes from Maratus speciosus, assembly GCA_963932465.1. NCBI lineage: Eukaryota > Metazoa > Arthropoda > Arachnida > Araneae > Salticidae > Maratus > Maratus speciosus. Next base: position 539,423,817 of record OZ010791.1, on the reverse strand, counting down.
TGTTTTTAAATTTTTGAAAATATAATTTTTTATGTGTATTTGTTTCTGCTACTAGTGTAGTAAAGCGATTATTCGTCTTTATTCCAATTGATTATCAAGAGATACATTTTTCTTTACTTTTCTGTTTCTGAGAAAAAGAAAATTTTAAAATTTTAACTTTTATGGTTTTTTCTAAAAAGAAATTACTTATAAGTTTTCAAAAAAAAAAAAAAAAAAATTAGAGCTAAGCATTACAACTGATATAATTTTTTTCTAAATTTCTGTGTAATAAAGAGTTCTAAAAATTTCATAACTGAACCTTACTTATTACGTTTGATAGTTTTTTCCTATCATTTTCGAAAAATATTGTTTATTCAGTTGCAATATTTGAACTCAGAAACATTTTCTGATTTTACGTGAAATTCATTATTCATTTTCAAAATAAGATAAGAATGAAGAATTTCTGTTTCTAATTAAATGTTGATATAAAAGCTCAATTTCTAATTTATATTTAACATGTGTGCTTTATACAAGTAATAAGATGACATATTTCAGTCTAAATAAACTACATGTGCATACTGTACCATTTAAGCCATTGAGCGTAATTTTCGAACAATACGTAACTCAATAGAACTAAGTTATTCGTGTTTAATCTAGTGTAATCTATTAATGCTCCAACATGGATTATAGAATTGGTTTACAGCATTCATATTAACGCATTATAAATACTCAATTAGTACTGTAAAGTTACATTTATATTAAAATATTCATCATAACTCATGGACAAAAAGCTCGATTTGAAGATGATAATTATACTGTAGTCAAATCATTTTAAATGTTCAAAATTGTATCAGTTATGTACCATACTATTTTAACAATATACATACGAATTATAAAACAGTATAAAGAGCGAACAGAAACTAAAATTAGTTCATCTTATTTATAAGCATAACACAATACAAAAACTAAATTTATTATCGCCTTCTTACTAACTTTTCAACTGTGAACATATGAAGCAAAACAAGAATTATTTTAAGACTCACGAAACCCATCAATTTGTCTGGATTTAAATTTTATGCATAAAATTACTTATTCTTACAGCAATATGAATTTGAATTTATTTCATAATCTTCATTTGTTCTACCAATTTATTTACAGACACTAAAACTCACTAAGGTATCGAAGTTTAACATACACCAAAAAATAGTTACATGTCAGAAGTTTAAAACATATATATAAAACTTCTGACACGTGCACTATTTTTTGATGTATGTTAAACTGCGATATCTTAGTGTGTTTAAATCCTCTCGCTGCGTAAGTAATTCATCGCAATGAGCGTCTTTTACAGAATTTTCAGTCTTTTATCACCGATTCTTTAAAGCAGAAATTTTTGACTATCGTAATCGAGGAAAATGTCCTGATTAAATCAGACAAAGTTTTCAATAAAAAATAACTGGTGGGAATAACGAAATTGTATTAATTATACGGAAAAATGCATGCCCGAGAATATCTCGGGTTGCGCAGCGAGTGGGGTATTGTCTGTAAATAAACTGGTAGAACAAATGAAGATTATGATTAATATATGACATTATAAACGAATACGGTTATAAAATTGAATTTAATTTTTAGCTCATAAATCAATCTGTCTCAATTTCTACACCAATACTCCAATTTCCTGCATTTGATAAAAAAGAACGAAAGTTATTAATATTTGGAAATTTTTTTCAGAGAGACGAAAAGAACGAAAGTTATTACGAAAAATGTGCATTTTAATGTATTCCAATTCCCGTAAAAATAGAGTTAAATATTGAAGTCATTTTGTGAGCTAAGAAATGACGAACAATAAGCAATATCAATTTTAAAATGTTATAATCTAATAAAGGAAAAAAGGTAATAATGATCAATTTGGTGTAAATTTTCACAAATTATGTAAGAAGATATCAGAGTTTATTTATTTTTATAGTGTAGCATTAGGGAAACATTTATAAAAGATTTTTATAATTATTTTTTAACATAGAAAATTTGTACATTTTAAAGAAAAGCATTATCTTGAAAAATGCCCTATTCGCTACGTAATCCATTTATGTCTTTTCAAACTGAGATAAATTTGAAGACAAATTAAATTAGGATTTCGAATAGAATTTATAATATAGAATATTGATGTGATGAAAAAAAAACTAAACTGCAGAATTTCAAATTATCATTATATATACAAGAATTAACAAAAAAGAAATGGAATATGCATATCACTATGTAAAAGACAAATTTACCTTTATAAAGTCAGAAAATGTGAAAGAGATTGCCACTTTCAGTAAAAGTTTTATTTATTTTTTTTTAATCAGATTTTCTCATCGATGAAGTAAATTTTGTTTAATTTTTAAACTAATTAAATTCTAGATTATAAAAATATTAACATATACTGTATGATTCGGTTTAATTAATTAAGGTAGCTGTCTTTCGTTTTCTGTATTCGATAGACTGTTCTTATAGCATTTAGATCTTTTAATTAAATTAAAGTTCAAACATTAAAGTTAAATTAAAACATTTTCTTTAATTATGTCATAAATAAAGGCGGTAAATTTATGTTATGCGAAAAAACATATTTCAAATTCATCTGAATGTCAAACGAATGATTATCAGGTATATCCTGTCTAATAATATTTTGAAAATTTTATTAACTTGGAGTTCATATGTATATATATTATTAATTTAACGATTTCCTAAAATAATCTTAAGACTCAAATAATTATTTGTTAGAATCGCTTGTAAATTAAGAAAAATACTGAAAACCTAAATAAATTTCGGAAATTTAATTACCTTAAAATTATGTGGTTTAAGAATTCGATGTAACGTACATGTATATATTTAACTGAAAATTTATTTCATCTACAAGTCATTTCTTTTAAAATAATATTTTAATGGGTATATGTTTTTTAAGATAAAGAAATCCACAAATATTGAAATTTGAATCCATTAAAGAATTAGATATTTTTCTGTAATTTGCAGCAATATAAAATTTCGGAAACTATTTAATTTAATAAACATTTTAAGCTGAGGAAAAACTCCAATTGTAAAAAATCTTACTTTTGAGTTTATAAAATTTTTCTTACTTGTTATAAAGTTGTTACTTATTACATTTTAACAAATATTTATCAAATTAAATGCTACAGACTATAGAATATACAGATACTATTGTTTTAGTACCTGTATATATGAATGCATAGAGCTGCTTAAAAAAATATATATGCCTATCTTGAACATAAATTGTATGTTTAAAAAGTAATTACCCAAACACAATTGAAGATAAATACTTTATATATCCAATGAAAAAAGTAGCCATTTTACTGTAATAAATTGATATTTAATAATATGATAAACAGTCAAGTGCGATTACTACTAGCATACAGAAGGTTACGTACAATAAATATAGTAATTAGTAACTGTATTATTACAAGAAATAGCTGCTAAAAGAATAAAAGGATTTAGTAAAAAACTATTGAACTTAGGGTTGGGTATAGCTGTATTTACTAGAAAAGTATAAATGGATATACCATGGATAAGGATATACCAATTTCAGTAGGGTAATGAAGCCTAAATAATATAAAATAAAATCACATAAAACAATTAAATATCAATCAAATATTGCTTTCTGTATAAATCTTTTTTTAAGTTTATCCTAATCTGTTCATGATGAACTTAATTCGGTGCTGACAATAAAAGTGGTGAATATTTAAACTTCATTTGGCATTTCATAAACCTTAATTCAGCGATTACATTTACTTTTCCAGTGTACTTAAAACAAAATCCTTGTTCAATGTTTAAACTTGGCATTTTGCTAATTGAGCTTCGAAAGACGGTCGCAATTTTGCAATGCCGCGCCGCTGCTATGCAGCATTTTTCGCGATTTCCGAAATAGCTCTATCTCAAGAAATAATGCTTGGATTTTCAACAAACTTCAGATTCATGTATACCTTGATATGAATTATTGTTCTTTATGTTTTGGTGCAAATCGCTAAATATGTGGCGCTGCTATGCTGCATTTTTCAGAATTTCCACTATAGCTCTATCTCAATAACTAATGCACGAATTTTCATTAAACTTCAGATTCAGGTATACCTTGATATCAATTAGTGCTGTTTATATTTTGTTGCAAATCGCTCAATAGGTGGCGCTGCTATGGTACATTTTTTCAGAATTTTCGCTATTGCTGTATCTCAAGAACTAATGCATGATTTTTCATCAAACTTCAAATTCAGATGTACTTTGATATGAATTGGTGCTAAATTGATGTAATTTCTTGTATTATTTAAATGATTTAATTGATCTGATTGATATAGAAGAAGTTTTGTGATGGCCACAACATACTAGTTTAATTTTGACTTATAAATCGAAATGTAAATTGAATTCCATAATACCCCAAACTTTCTCTATATTATTAGTTTCTAAACATTTATTGTTTACAAGGGCTAGGGTGAAATGAAGTAAATCCAGCAGAAAATTGCATTTGTTTTGTTTATAAGTAGCAAATATTACAATATTAAAAATATTAATCTAAATATATAATAATAATTAATTAAAAGTTAATTTATATATTATTAAGAAATATGATCGTTTAACATATTAATACTAAAGTTCAAATAATACATGTTAATAATAATATAAATATCAATGTATTTTACATTGCAGATGACGACACAAAAGCTCTGCAGAAAAAGAAAGAAGAAGACCTTGACTCTTTTAAACTAATATTTTACGTTCTAACGGAAACCAGTAATGCAATGCCGGTGCCTGCTTGCACAAATAAAGTGCCAAATAAAGTATCATTTGTGCCTGACTTTTCTTTTCTCAAATTTGTTGATAAAATCACTTTAAAAATGATACAAAATGAACGGGAAAAATACTAATAAAAAAAGTGGTAAATTCTATTTTATATTTATTTGATAAAATATAAACGTAATATATATGAACATATGCATAATATTTGTAATAGTATAATATGAATAGTTATATGTTTTGTCTAAATTTATATAAAATGAGCTTTTAAATTTTATATTATATAGGAGAGACCGGGGCCAGTTGGCTACAGGTGGAAGTAGGCGCAGTCCTCATAAATCGCCTGTTTGTGGATAGATTGAGCAACCGGTCACAGAGTATGTTTCTTCTTGCTTTTTACAGTCCTCATTGTAGTTTTGCAGCGTTACCTATGCGCAGTGGACATTTATTACGATTTTTCTGTTTTTTGCACTCATAAGTAATGTTTTGTTGGTTCATTCTTTTTCTAATTTCTAATACTTATCTTACTAATTGCGATTTAACTTGTGCAGGTTTTCTTAGTGTATGATTAACTTTACCTACCCCATATGCGATTTACTTGGATTATTTATGCTTAGATGGTTACGTGTCACTTTTGTGAAGAAATTTATTATGGGGCTAGTAGGCGCATTGAACACGGGACAAGTTGGCTCGGTGTCTGGTGTGTGCTGGTAGCTTGAAAAACAGAAAACACCAAGATAAGTGGTTGCAATGCCAGATTTTGGGCACACGAGGCTTGCCCAAACGGAGACACTCGATTTTTTATTTGTGACAACTGTAACTCTGATGATGATATAAAGTAGGATAGAAGTTACCCAATGTTAATGTTTTATTCATTATGTTTATGTCTGTATAATTTAGAATTTACATTGTACGGCGATAACGCCTTTGTTTAAACTTACTAGTAATAATGAAATTGATTTATCTTAACTGTGTGTCTTATTTGAGTTTCATTAAATTTTTATAAAGCGGGTGCCAACTTACCCCATAGGCATAGGCAACCTGCCTCTCGACGGGGTAGGTTGGCGCACAATTTTCCTTTTACTTTAGGCTTCCGCTAAACATGAACTACAAAAGCTACAAACCCAAACCTCCAAATATTTATAACCCAATGCCTGTTCTTTGAATAAAAAAAAAAAAACCCTGTGCGCCATTGATGTTGTTTGACGTGATTTTTCGAGATCATTTTCAAAGTTCCTTTAAGTCGGTAAATATTTATTTAAATTAGCTTATTTTTGCATTCATGGTTAACTTATTCATTTCAGTTTCATTTTATGTATTTATTTTGATATTATTTTGATATTTAGGCATATTTTGAACTTAGTTTATTTATTCGTTGCTGAAGCACATGCACTTGCAAAGCAGCATTGTGCTTTTGGCATTTCAATCTTTTTACTAATATTTTACTACTTTTACTTTATTATATCAGTTTAATAAGTTTTCATAAGTACTCACTTAGTATTTCTCTTTCTCTGGATATGTATATTATTGTTCTGCATATATTAATTACTTGTTAATAGTTCTTTTAAGTTTTCGGTGGGCATTTCTTTTTTCTGTATTTACGTCGCCATTTTGAGCTCAGTGTCGTGTTGAGTTGTTTTCCTGCTTATTAAGTTAGGCTTACTTGTTTTTCTTTGTGTTGAGCTGTCTTTAAGTTTTAGTTTAGTTTGGAGTTTTGTAAGATGGAGTTGTCCTGAGTTTCGTTTTTTTCAGTGCTATTACGTCATTGTTTTAGTTGGGCTCTCTTTTGTTTTCTTGTTGTGTCCTAGCCCGGCTTAGTCTGGGTCACGTGTCGTGGGAGAGTCGTTCTGAGTTTCTTTTTTTTCAGTGCTATTGCGTCATAATTTTAGTTGGGCTCTCTTTTGTTTTCTTGTTGTGTCCTACAATGTTAAAAATATCGTGAAAAATTACCTCTGCTTTTAAAGACACATAGGCGTTTATGTAGCGTTTTCATTGGCCAGAAAATAGATAGCCTTTATAAACAGAGGTAATTTTTCACGATATTTTTAACTGTGTAGCCTGAGTTAGTCTGGCTCGCGTGTCGTGTTAGTGCTTTAGTTAGTTTGTTTATGAGTTGACTTGGTATTGTTTTTGAATCAGGAGTTTATCAGCTGTCTATGACGTATTTCTATACTGACCCGTTTATCCGGCGTTGGTATTGATCCATTTAAGCGGAGGTTGCCTAGTTACTTTTTTGCTCTCTTTCTCTAGTTACTTTCTGCTGTTTTTTTTTTTGTTTGTTTATCAGTTTTTGTTGCTATTTGGGTTAGAGACTAGGGCCCAGATCCAGATAGATTTTTCGCTATTAGCGAGACGAGATTGGCCAACCTTTTTGCGAACTTTTCGCTGCTGAAGGTAAACAAATTTTGACAGGTGTCAAGGCGGGGCTTATTTCTCTAACTGCGAAACTTTCGCAAAAATGCTGTCCAGTTTCAGAAAAAAGCTCCACCTTTCGCAATAAGCTAAAATATACACCTGGAGTGTGTATCAACCTGCCGTTTTCAGTTTTACTGATTCAATTTTCAAATAATATTTGATTTTTAATAATTTATTTTAATTATTAAGGGTAGATAAGTGCGCTGACAACTTTTCACATTAAAGTAGTTTATATTATTGGATTAAAAATTGAAATATGCAGTTTAATGCGTAAAGTTTTCACTTTTTTGTATTCGTTAACCATGTTTTCTGTATAAATTTAGGAACTTTTTACAAGCCCATATCAGTTTTTTCAGAAGCAGACTAGTAAGAAGTATATAAAATAAACTGAAAATAGCAATATTCAATGACGAAAACTGATAATTTACCCATTTCATAGTAAAAATATTTCTCGGCTGTATCATGCCATCAACCAAAGCAACTGAAAATTCTATCATCTCTCCCGGTCGTGATTGAGCTCAGCAATTTTCTGCTCGTGTGACAGTTGAAGGCGGAGTTTAAAGTTAATTTTCGCAATTAACTTTTCTCGATCAGTAAAACAGAGAGAACTTCGCAGCTAGTTTCTCGCTATTTCGCATGAAAATCTGCGGATACTCAGAGATGCCGCAAGCAGCGTAAGCGTAAAGTTCGCAGTGGCATTTTCGCAGTCTCGCTTGAAACTCTGGAAGAGATCAATGGGTGTTGCATTTGTAAGTGTTCATTGTAAGAAAAATCGCAGAATTTTTTGCTATTCGACGATTGCAAAGATGTAAAAAACTCATCTGTGGCGTTTCAGAGATAGAAGAAACTAGGGATGCACCGAATATTCGGCCATACAATAGAATATTCGGTTAGGCGGAATATCAAACTATTCGGTAGGCTGAATATTCGGCCAGACCGAATACTTAAAAAACCTTTTTTTTTATCAATTAAAGAAACTTTAAAACTATCCTTTTCTTAAATAACAATTCAAAGCATAGATTTTTTTAGTGCAAAATTTACTTATAAAGAGATATTTTTTATCAATATATGAAGTAGTGTTAAACATTATGTAAAATTGATTTAAAATTTATCTTTTTAATGCTTTCAAACTCTGAAACTTAAAAGTATTTGGCAAGGCGAATATTCGGTATTCGGCCGAATAGCAGAGCCGAAACTAGCCTTTTTTGCACCCGGGGCAAGCATGGATTTTGGCGCCCCCCCCCCCCCCCCCCTTCCTCTTCCACAAAGTATATTTCCAAAGAGAATTTTATTAATTTTCAAATAGTCGACTTATTTTAAAATTTAAAATATGTAATCTTCAAATATGTAATACTGAACTACGTAATCTACAATGGCGGATCCAAGGGGGGGGGGGGGGGGGGGAAGGTCACGACTCCCCTCTGAACAAAAATATTCTAAAGATCATTTTAAAAATGAAATATACAGTTAGAGTCCCGATTATCCGAGTCCTGCTTAACCGAGTTATTTTCTTCTGATGGATTGTTGTCTTCTATTATTATGAAACAGCCATTATAAATGAAGTGTTAGGTGAAGATGAAAGAGCAGTCGTAAAAAGTTAGAACTCTGATTTTGTGGTCAGAATGGGAAGAAAAAAAATGGTCATAATTTTTTTTTTGGCCAAAAAAATTATGGCCATTTTTTTTCTTCCCATTCTGACCAGAAAATCAGAGTTCTAACCTTTTTACGACTGCTCTTTCATCTTCACCTAACACTTCATTTATAATGGCTGTTTCATAATAATAGAAGACATCAGTCCATCAGAAGAAAATGGTCCACTCGAAAGGTATAATCCTTCATTTGGCGCCCGGGGCACATGCCCCCTTAGTTTCGGCCCTGCCGAATAGTCACTATTCGGTATTCGGCTTGATAGTCACTATTCGGCTAGCTGAATATTCGATATTCGGTTTACCTGTTGCTGAATATTCCGTATTCGGCCAAAATCTCTATTCGGTGCACCTCTAGAAGAAACTCATTTAATTTGAATGAAACTGGTTTCAAATGTCGTTTCAGATTATCAAAAAGAGGACACTCGATTGTTATGCGAAGAATTAAAGCTTCTAATGAATGAATACCATACAGGATATTCGGTTTAAATGCAGGTAAAAAATGTCTAAATAAGGTAGAAGAGTACACCCCAGGTAGCACAGCAATATCGGGAACAGCGATTTCGCAATACCGGTGAACACCGGATTGGCCGATATTGCATGGCTAACCTTTTTACTTTCTTCTATCTTTACAAGAAGAAAGTATTGGATTCGTAAAAATTTTCGACTTTTGGTTTTCGACGGATTTACACGTTTTAGCGGTTAGAGATTCCGAAGAACATGTTTTTACAAAATGTCTGTCTGTCTGTGTGTGCCACAAATTTTGTGGGCGCTCTATCTCAAGAACTATTGCACGGAATTTAATAAAATTTCATATTCAGTTAGTCCCCGATATAAATTGGTGCTGATTAGTTTTTGGTGTAAATCGCTCAACAGGTGTGCTATGCCACATTCTTCAGGATTTCCGTAATAGCTCAATCTCCAGAACTAATGCACAGATTTTCATCAAACTTCAGATTCAGTTAATCCTTGACATGAGTTGAAGTTTTATATTTTTTGGTGTACATCGCTCAACAGGTGGCGCTGCTATACTGCATTTTTTACGATTTCCGCAATAGCTCTATCTCAATGACTAATGCTTGGATTTTCAACAAACTTCAAAATAAGTTAGTACTTAACATGAATTGACATTTTATACATTTTGGTTTAAATTGCTCAACAGGTGGCGTTGCTATGCTGCATTTTTCAGAATTTCCACTATAGCTGTATCTCAAGAACTAATGCATGAATTTCATCAAACTTCAGAATAAGTTAGTTCTTGACATGATTTGACTTTTATACATTTTGGTAGAAATCGCCCAACAGGTGGCGCTGCTATATTGTATTTTTCAGAATTTCCATTAAACTTCAGAATCAGTTAGTCCTTGACATGAATTGACATTTTATACATTTTGGTGTAAATCGCTCAACAGGTGGCGCTGCTAGGCTGTTTTTTTTGTGATATCCGCAATAGCTCTATCTCAAGAACTAATGCTTGGATTTTCAACGAACTTCAGATTCAGGTATACTTTGATATGAATTAGAGTTGTTTATGTTTTGGTCCAAATCGCTCAACAGGTGACGCTGCTATGCTGCATTTTTCAGAATTTCCACTATAGCTCTATCTCAAGTAACTAATGCACGAACTTTCATCAAACTTCAGATTCTTGTATACCTTGATATCAATTAGTGCTGTTTATGTTTTGGTGTAAATTGCTCAACAGGTGGCGCTGCTTTTCTACATTTTTCAGAATTTTCGCTATAGATCTATCTCAAGAACTAATGCACGAATTTCCATCAACCTTCAAATCGAGATATACTTTGATATGAATTGGTGCTAAATTGATGTAATTTCTTGTACTATATAAATGATTTAATTGACGTGATTTATATAGAAGAAAGTTTTGTTATGGTCGGCACATACTAGTTTCCAATATCGGGGAAAGTCGGACAGGCCGATATTGGTCAAAACTGGATTCGGCATTATAAAATGGCAAAGCTTTTTACTTTCTTCTATCTTTACAAGAAGAAAGTATTGGATTCGTGGAAATTTTCGACGGATTTACATGTTTCATTAGGGGTCGGAGATTCCGGAAAACATATTTTTACAAAATGTCTGTCTGTATGTATGCGACACAAATTTTGTGGGCGCTCTATCTCAAAAACTAATGCACGGAATTTAATAAAAATTTATATTCAGTTAGTCCCAGATATCAATTGGTGCTGATTAGTTTTTGGTGTAAATGGCTCAACAGGTGGTGCTACTATGCAGCATTTTTCACGACAGCTCAATCTGCAGAACTAATGCACGAATTTTCATCAAATTTCAGATTCAGTTAGTGAATTGACGAATTATATGAATTGACGTTTTATACATTTTGGTGTAAATCGCTCAGCAGGTGGCGCTGTTAGGCTGCATTTTTTGTGATTTCCGCAATACATCTATCTCAAGAACTAATGCTTGGATTTTCAACAAATTTCAGATTCAGGTATACCTCGATATGAATTAATGCTGTTTATCTTTTGTTGTAAATCGTTCAACAGGTGGTGCTGCTATGTTACATTTTTCAGAATTTCCACAATCTTAAGAACTAATGCACGAATTTTCATCAAACTTCAAATTCAGATAGACTTTGATATGAATTGGGGCTAAATTGATGTAATTTCTTGTACTATTTGAATGATTTAATTGATGTGATTTATATAGAAGAAAGTTTTGTAATGGCCACAGCATACTAGTTTTTTTTTTCTTCCAACATAGGAAGATATTGATTATCTGTCTTGGCATAGTATGTATTGGTAATCAATATCTCTTTATATTAGGGGAAAAAATGTTAGAAATATTAATGAATCCAGGTTTGAATATATATGTATATAAACATTTTTTAAATTATTTAAAATAAAATTTTTATTTGGCTGATATAGAAATATATATTTATTTATAATATATATACATATTTTGATGATATAGAAAATTAAATTTTTAAGTTCATTTTCATAATAATGCAGAAAATATCTAAAGAACGGATTTTATGATGTAAGTTGACACTTTGACAAATGATTAGTGATGGAAATGCTCTGAAATAACCTAGAAATTGTTTGGGGGAAATTTTTTTCTTTTTTCGAAGGTATTTATTCTTTTTTAGTAAAATTTAAATACCATTAATAAAATAATTTATTCAAAATTTTATAATAGGTACATTCGGGTGTTTTTTAACTTTTTCATTTCATGTTCAATGTTCTACTTGAAAACATTAGCTTCCTTCAAGTACACAATTTCAAAAATGCTCTGATTAAATAAGGTGAATTGTATTTTCCTTTATTACTGGTACCAAAAACAAATTTTGCAAAGATTAAGAATGTCTTCGCAGCGGAGCCAACGGAGTGGGAAGAGTTAACTTGTAAAATTGACAATTAAATGCTACTTTTCATAAAAAAAAAAAGTTATATGCAAAATTATACAAATTATTGCATTTTGTGGAAATGGTAAGGTTGAGAGTGTAATATAGTATTACTTGTATAAAATTATTTTTATTACCAATTTTTCTTTTTTTTTTCACATAAACAATAGAAATATTCAACAATTATTAAAAATAATATGTAGCTGAAAGAATTTATTCTTTTCTGCCCTTAACATAAATATAAATCTTCACATTGTTTAATTGTATTTATATATAAACTTTGTCCCCCACCCCCTTTTTTTAAATCTTTTGCCACAATTTAGTTGAAAACATTTTGTGTTAACTCATTAAAGACGGTTGGCAAGAAAGCTTGCCGTATAAGATGAACAAAACTTTTAAATTTTAATTTGGAAATTTTCACATTATCTATTCTCAAATTTTGGGTGATTAAATAATTCAAAATTCCAATAAGGAAAAACTGGTGTCAAAGAATTAAAAGAAATGTAAAAGAGGCTCGTCGTCAATGTGTTAAGGGTGCTAGTCACTCAGCTTCGGAATTCTCCTCCGTAATGTTAAATCTATGGACTTTTGATGGATTTGTATATTTAAAATATCTTCTCCCATATTTTTAACCTATTTTTTCCGTGTACTCTTTTTAAAGGATGTCTCTTTTTTTCTTAGTTTTCAAAGTATTTCTAAGCAGTGGTGTAGTCGTAAGAAAAACAGAGGGTATACGTTCTAAGCAGAGGGTATACGCTCAAGGCAGAGAGTATACCCTAGTGTATCTATACTATAGCTTTCTTGAGAAACAGAGGGTATACGGTGTTCCTTAAAAAAATCCAGAGGGTATACGGCGTATACCCCCGTATACCCTGCTGAATTTAATATTTTATGTGTTAAAAGCAGGCGAACTGTGAGTATGCTTTAAGCACTTCCTATAAAATTAAGTTTATACTTTAGAAATATTTTGAGAACTAAAAAAAAAAATCTTTTAGGAAGTGTATACAAAAAATAGAAGTTAAAAATATTAATTTCCCGAGGAGATATTTCAAATATATGAATGCATCAAATACCCATACACTTTACATTAGTAAGAGGAAATCAGAAGCTGAG